>CCAG010010884.1:0-28163 GCA_001077435.1 Glossina morsitans morsitans | reverse complement strand
CGCGCGCGCGCACACACAGACACACACACACACACGCACACACAGACACACACACACACACACACACACACACGCGCGCGCGCGCGCGCACGCACAATAACATTAGATTAAAGATTAGCTCCCGGTCGAATACAATTTTGTTCCATGTGTTCATTGTAATAAAATTTTTACTATTTTTTATCATTTATTCGCTGCTTTTCCCATGTCTCTAAGTATTCTTTACCATTCTCCTTCGTCAAAGATTTTTTACTGGAAAGGGTTCCTCGTACTGCGTGACTTGAACAAAGCATGCTACGTCTAATAAAATGGTAAATAAAATTTATGGTTCCATACCCAAGCATACATACATAGTTAAAATTAAATGCTTCATCCATCACATGCTCTCAATTACTTGGAAAAAGCATTCACTCACTCGTCCATCTCGCCGAAGCTATTATGGAAATGCTTTTATAAGTGGACACAAACGCATTCTAATAGCAGCAATTAGTGGAAGTGAACAAGAGTCGGCTGTCAACAGCGAAGACATTCGACTATTACTTCCTTGCAGGCATTCATTTGACACACGAAGCGTTTCTAGTATAATGCGAATTTTCAACCAAACAAATTTCTCTTTTCCCCATGTTCTAGAAGGTTGGAAGCATCTATTAACCCAGTTAAGACAAAGAGAAAAAAAGAGAAAACTGAAAATGCTTATCTGAAAAATCTAGTATAGTGTATCCCCTTAAGATATCTCAGGAAAAAAAAGACGTTCTAGCAGAAAACTAACAAATGAGAAAAATATAGAAAAAACTTCAAGTATGAGAAAAAAAAAAAAATAAAACCAAAACCAAAAGATTATTATTCACTTATTTCTCTACACATGATATTCAGTTAAAAGAAATTCGATTGGCTCTTATCCCCTTATTCCGTGTACAATAACCGATAGATCACTAATCATACTACGATCTCCGAAGGGACATAGTTGTTGATAACGGGAAAAATCTTTACTTTTTCTTTCAAATCAATTTCATCGCCTTCATAACCCTTAAGAAGGTCTTCGTTGTTAACATTTTGGTCCGGCGGAAGGAATTCATTGTGCACAACACTACGATAATTCAACTGTTCAGACCTGTTAGCATCACCTTGACGTTTGAGCGACTTTGACGTGGTTTTTTCGGTCTTGACTCGGTATTTGCTCGATGGATCATTTGTTTTCGCGACGCATGCGTAGATCCAAATCCCATCAATGCAATTTCTTTGTAAAAAGCGAAAAGAACATTTTTTACGCCGTACAAAGCCAAGCGCACCTTAAACACACGAGAAATTCTTATGATCGATCCGCTCTTCAATAGGTTGCGGAACATTTCTGTTATACAAACGGGGTATAACGCAGTGATTTAACGGGAAAATTTTTGAAAACTGAAAGGAAATACAAAAGAAAAGCGTATAGAAAATGGAAAATAATGTTTCCAATACTTTCATGGAATGTAGAACAGAAACAAAGATAGACATATAACGTAAAAACTTTATACATACGTATATATTTTGTTAAATTAATTTCATTAGATTACAATCTAATAGTATATTAGAAATTTACCTTCAATTTGCCCAATTTCATAAAGTTGCGCCATTTTTACATTTCATTTTGTGGTTTTCCTAAGTTAACAACTCTGTTTTAGCGCAAAATTGATATTGAAGGGTTTTATTGTCACCTTTGCTTTACAAAAATTGATGTAAACTGACAGTAACGGTGCCAGGCAAACACAAGCATAAATCTTATGATAGTTGGACGATAACAACAATAGAATATGTCCGTCTGCGCTACTCCGTAGTATCTGTGATAAACATTCTCCCGTTAGCGACAATGAAGATATCGCTTAAAAATGTGCAAAAGAATTTGAAAGTGATTCAACCTTTGTAAAAAGCCACACCTACAACGCTCACATGCCCATGCGACAAATGCTTTTATTTTGATAATGTAAAAAATCAGTCGTGCCCACTAAAGGAAATGGAAATTTAGTTTTTATATTTTTTTTCTTTTTTTTTTTTTTTGGGTTTTTAAGATAAGGGTGAGAAGTGTAAAAGTTTCGGTCATGACCGAACATAATTTTTTTACATGTTTTAAGTTAGTCTGATTATGGTCTTCACATTCAGTTAAATATTTTACAGTTATACGAAAGTTGAGTTGTCGTACTTAGGAAGCAATTGATTTAAGTAAAAAAAAAAGAAAAACACACGATTACAATTTCACAAACATTTTCGTTTATTAAAAAAGTCGTTGATTTGAAAGCCTGAAATTGAGTTCAGAAAACACATCTCTGTCAAACTTAACCAATAACAAGTTTATGGACAATTTTTTATTCTCTCCTCTTTCCTTCTATTCAATCGAATAATTTCATTTAAACCTTTACAAGTAATATTCAAAGGTTGAAAGTGACATTGACTGCATTGGGTCCATAAAAGAAAAAAATTAAGAAATTTTTTTTGATTTGAACGGGAAATGTTTTATTTCGTGAAATAAATTAATATACAAATTATAGTAGACAACAATAGTCTTATAATTTGCTTGCAACACAAACTCAGTGTACTTTTTGAATAGAATATCTTTTGTCGCATACTTTTTCATGGTATTATTCACTTGATGTTTATCTTTACTGCAAGAAAGGCATTAAATGTGAAATAATTAAAGAAAAAAACTTGAAAATTTCCGAAATAAACGAAATAATTAATGAGTTACAAGTAAGTTAATGCCGAAGACACTTTACCAAATTTCCAATTTTATTTATCTTTATCCTGCACATGGCGTTGTTTACAATTCAAAAATAGTGCCATGTGTATTTGTTGTTGCAAATTCCAAGTGCTATTAAATTCTATCAAAAGCATTGGCTAAAACCATAAAAGCTTTATGCTAAGCAAACATTCGCATCTCACAGAAATTATTTTATCTCAGACCAAACCTACGGTAGAGAGAATTGAAAAGAACTTTTCCAAAAATTCTGTTAGTCTGTACATATCGTAATATTTCTCTCTTTACATATCATGGCATTATGTTTCAACAGCATGTAAACTCGAAAATGTTTAAAATGTTAAAATATTCTACTAAGCTTAACATTTTTATTGTAAAACTTCTGGTAACATAATACTTAACAGAGTTGAACAGACTTGAAGAAAGCCAGAAGAAAATTTTTCATTGATACCTTATAGGATGTAGGGTGCAAAAATCAACTAACTCCTAGCTCGTGTTCTTAGCAGCGTTAGACAGAGAGAGAGAGAGAGAGAGCGCAAATCTTAGATTTCATATCTTACCACAAATTAACACCACCTTCGTCTAAGGTTTAATGAGATGAAGCACATTGCTTGAAAGCATTTAACAACAAAATCGCCAGCACAGTGACGAGGTCAACCAAAATTTCAATTGTTCTAAATTATTATCATTATTATATATATATATATATATATTTTTCTCGTCTTTGCATCTTTAACTTAAACTGATTGCGGAGGAAAGCCTCGAAGCAAGGCATGCCTTGTCCGGCTGTGTATGTGTTTCTATTATATGCCAAATTAAATCTGCGCTAACTAGTACACACAACATTTTGTATGATGTACTTCTACATTTAGCACTGTTTTGTTTGTATGTTTATTGCCACTTTTTTTTTTCTTTCCTCATTTATTTGAATTATTTTTTATTTATTTTTTTTTTTTCTATTTTGATTTGTTTATGTTGTTTATTACTAGAGCCTGTGTACTACGAACTGAGTGTCGGAATTACCCGAATTGCCCTCAGGTACGATACGAGCAGTCATCAACGGGCAACGTCTTCATGCCTAAAATATAAAACAAAAGATTTTCGTAAAGTACTTCGGTATTACCTTTCTTTCGACAACGAGGCGGAATTTTCTTATTGAGCAAAGAATGGCTAATAAGTCTTTGCTCTCTTTGTATCGGAAATATGTTGGACATCGGAATAGTTATCAAGTATTCCGCCGTATTTCCTTATTTCCTTCTTAACAAAATACTTCATGACCATAAGAGTAAATCAATCACCATCAGTCATCCATTCCTTGAGTCAATCCACAAACAATTCCAGCTTCTAAACGAAACCATACGTGACAGGCTATCGCGAATTGATGTAAATGTAAGCAAAAATAAAATGAAAGATTTCTCTTTGAATTCATCCGTTAAGATCTTCATCAAATTTCTGATCCTACGACCCGTTGAATGCCATGAATGAATTCACGGTGCACACGGTGCATGAAAGATAAATACTCAAGTTTTTCTTTCGAATTTTTCCAACAATCATCTCAATGATACCTAACAGTATTGGAGTTTGAATTCAAAAAAAAAAAAAAAAAAAAAAATAACTAAAATTATTCTTCTGACGAATTGTTTCTAAAGTGCAAGCATTCGTTAAGAGTTGACTGAGGCATTGAAAACCTTATTTCTTTCTCGATGTGTAACTGTTAGTCTTTGTATAAATGCGTAAAATAAATGCGTCGTGGATGAACACTTCAGCGTCAGATTTCACATTTCATATTTATGTTTATAATTATATTTATATTTAATATTTCGTCATAAAACGCTTGAGAGTTCTTAGATATTGAAGTCATCATGTTTAGCTTAATAGGTTGAAAGATTTTTTAAAGCACTTGTGAGACCAAAACTCGATGAAACATAGCAATAGCAATATTGGACAAAAAAGAAAAGCAAAAGCATGCCTTATGTCATTTAATACCACAAATATTAGGTCACCGCAAGCAATAAAGCAGCATAGCAACAAAAAAATCGCTACAATGCTTTTTATAGTCACCTTAAGGCGAATCTTAGATACCTATTACTTAATCAAATGAATATTGGATTTGGAAAATAGTAAAGTGCTTTCGATTAAGTTAAGGGAAACTACATTTTCACAAAATCCTCGGAACAAAATGTAAAATATTTGTTACAATTGCTTGCTTACTAGTTAGGACTAGGACTTTTTCTTAGTTTAAGGATTCGTATAATTTTTATCATACACTTTTACATAAATAAATGAGTCCATATTGATCATCATATTTAAGATGAGGCTCAATACATTTTATCCTAAATTTATTAACATTTTTTTTTTTTAATTTTTTTTGAAATTTCATTTATTGACTGAACGGATACTGATACATCCGTCAACTTTTCCGGACTTTTCTATCTTTATCTTTGTATCCTTTGACAGGCCAACAACAACAACGAACAGGGCGACATAAATGGAAGAACTCTCTCTGCACTATATGCTTGCAATTATCATATGTGGGAATATATTTTTGTTCATTGAAAGCGCAACAACACAATTAATTTTATTCTCATCCTTTAGCAGTAAATATAGAAATTAATAAATGTTAAAAAAAAAAAAATGCAAAAGAAAAGCAAAAGAAAAAAAAAAAAAACATTATTTGAATTTAAAAGCGCCACAATTCTGCATATCATTAAAATACAGAAAAATGTCGTAAAATATTACTTAAAAACTAATAATAATATCTCACTAATTGGGTGTTTGTGTGTGCTTGTAAGTGCATATAGCATAGTAATGTTTCATTTACATACAAATTATACGATGGGAATGAATGCATATTCAAGAGCAAATAATTTTTTGAAATCGGAAAAAACACAATCCACTGTGAAATTTATTTTTTTTTTTCTTTTTTTTTTTTTAATATTTAGGTTGACATCATTTATCAAGAAAGAAACTTTGTAGTGTGAATATATATATATTCGACCGGCAAAACGGCACTGTACGATGAACTCACGTTTAACGCATCAACAACAGTTGATCGTCAATTCCGACTCGAAAGTATTCATAAGCAAAGGGATTAATTGACGGTTTAACGGACTAATAACAATTTTTGTGCAATATTTTCTTGTACGAAATGAAAAAATCCCGGGAAACTTAGCGAGGAATTCTCGTGGTCTTAAGAGAGAAATTTTTAAAGAAAAGTATTAGATTTAAGTTTTCTTACAAGATTTGTTTCCCTTTTCCAAATCAGCTCGCAAAGAGCAGCCCTCGCTCTACTAAATGCAAAAAGTTCCGCGAAAGATATTGCGAACACGGACTCTCACGGCCAATTCATCGAACTATATGCCTGAGATAAAGAAAAGAAAGGAAAAAGCGCTAACGATTTTGGAAAAAGGCCGGCCACTGCTACCGTTCACCAAAAAAAAAAAAAAAAACAAACTTGCAGCACTTTTTGCTCGAACTCCTTTATGCAAAAATAAACTGATGTTTCCAGAACTCTTTTTCATATACAGAATGTATCTGTTAGTCCGTGGGCCGTGGGCCATAATTCCGTATTTTTTGATGAAGGGTATAATTAAGCGAACATATGAACTGCATTGACCATCGTGTCAGTAAATTATATAAAACATCAGATGTCTTAACATATGATATTTTTAACATAAGTTAAAAATCACCATTAATTTCCCAGACGACTTTTTAAAATATTGTGTTATGTGGAAAATGGTCGAAAAAGTGCTCCGATTCGAACTATTTTCGATAGCGTTCGTCCTTGAGCCAAAACATGTCGGTATACTAAACTTCATCAAAATATCTCGAAAAGTGCATTCTGTAGATTGAAGACGAGAAAACAAGACGGGGCAAAAGGATGAACGGACAGACAGGCGTAAATCGATTGAAATCATTGAGAATTATTCGATGTAATAAATGGCGAAGTTCTACAATCCTGGGTATTGCGTCGAGCATTTTTATTTCACACACCCTACAACGATACGCTTGATTCAATGACAAACTATCAAAATTTATATTAAACGCGCCCATACGAAATCTAAGATATCTTGGGAATCTTTAAACGAGACGGCATTCAAAACTAAGCCCGTCTCATCTAAATTTTCTCACAGTAAATTTTTATGCCAAATCTCTGTTTTGGACCAATTTTCAATGTCAAAAAACTACAAATTAGACCAAATCGTCGGATATAAGAGGTTTTTTTTGAAAGAAGTGTGAAAACACTTAGATGAAATGGGTTTCAGAAAATGCTCCCATCCTGATAATGTGCTAAAATATTTTCTTTTTTTTATCGCAGGTCCATTTTTAAAAAGCTTAGGTCTTGTCGCAGAACATGTTAATGTTACTTAAAAATTACAAACTACAGGTTGACTACATGGCAATGAATCTTAGGCAGACAAACCGACAGACAGAGAGAACGTCATGCGTCATCGACAGACATAAACCGATTGAGAAAATTTGAAATTTTAAATTGATTCAGTCAATAATTCCGATCATATAGGGTGTTATGTAAAGTGAGTCTATCTCAACGATTTTTAAGTGTTGCTTATTCACTTGCCTCTGTAGAGTTGCATTTCGAACGAGTATCCAGCCAAAGGTGGAAATCTAAGATGAGCCAGCAGACTCGATAAGGCATTTTCTCGATTTCCGCTGATTAACCGAAATCTAGCTTATGCCGATTAATATATCCAATATATATATATATATTTATTTATACATGATGTTATCTCATTGATGTCCCTCGGATAGCATGGCAACAGGCAGCTAACAGCATTTTCATATCCTAGTGTTTAGAAGAAGGGGACACGCCTTTAAAATCTTAATTAGAAATACGTAATGTCTTTAAATGGCTTGTGTCAAATATTCATTTCTTACTTACAATTTCAACTTCACATAACTAGACGGGGTTGTTAAGTTTATTTGCTCTTGCAACGAAAAGAAAAAAAATGAATATTTATTTTTATCCTTCTCGTTTCATGCAGTGCTTCCTTCCCATTTGTTTATCCCATTAACTGTGAATAAATTTGCGTGAATGTGTATATGTTTTTTTTTTTTTTACTTTTTTGCAAATATATTAGTGTCATCATGTATACATACGGATGGGATACATAATATGAAGAAATAAATATTGTAAGCCAATAGGATGAAGCTATGTATACATAGAACCATAACGAAAAATACATAAGTCTGTATAGCGCCTGCAAACAACTATGTGTTGATTGGTTGCAGGAAATTTGCAAAAGACTTGCGCTGCTTATACGATAAACGAAAATTTGTCATCATCGATTTTTAAAACGTTTCCAATTTCATTGAATGTGTGTGTCACTAGCTTTGGAAGACTATTAAAATACTCGGTGGGGAGAAAAAAATTCGTAGCTTTCTTTCCACAAAATTAAAACATAATTCTCTTATATTTTAAATGAACTTAACTTCGCCGAATCAACGAAGACCTTAATTGCATGCATTAATCGCATCAGGTGTTAGTCAGGTCAAGTGGAGAATAAAATTAATCGTTTGATACGGTTGAAAGAATTTCTGATGCACGACTCCGATCCAATTCGGTCAAACACAAAGCAACACCTTATTTGGCATCTATTCGTAATTCCCCACCGTTTGCACCAAGCCTCTTGCATCACGAACTCTTCGGACATTATTATTCTATGTAAACGATTTTCCATCAGCTGTCATGAATGTCTTCAGAAATGATTCGATTTCATAAAGTTTTCGACAGAGATTCGCAGATGGCTGTCCGGTGCGTTAATCCAATTGGCAGCCAGACTTGGCTTCTTTTCTCTTTTGTATCTTGATCTTGGATGCAAACGTTTCGAAACTATGCTTTAAACCACGTCGTAAGAAGCAATGAGGCAGCCGGTGTTTCCCCATTTTTTTTTGCAGAATTTTATCGACCTTATTAACGATTAGTCAAAGAAGTTGCGATCGTCGTTAATATACAAATTTCATGAACAGAAGCGAGCAAAGCATTTATCTGCTGGCGATCGGCGCTAAAAACCCAACGTGACCCATTGTCTCACAAGCTTACAAGCGCTTGCATCTTAGTCGAAGTAACTCGAACAAGCTCGACGTACTACAATAACACGTCAATATTCATCCGGAACGTAGGCGTCCAAGTCCCTGGAATGTACGCTGAATCGTCAAAGAGCCGAATTTCGGCTGCGCAGCTGTTCACACAACTCGAGTGCATTAAAATGACATCTGAATAGTTTATTGCGGCTGTGCTCGGGAATAAAGTTGTGATCTTATGTTCTTGACATAATAAGATCGAAAAGAATTAACGTAATTGTAAAGAAGATGAACTTTCGTTAGTTGTTCTTATGAAAGTGAAATGAATCGACAAAATCATAGTCGTTTTAATCTCTTGTCATTGAAATGATGTTTTTTTGGGTTTTCTCAACGCATCGGCAGATTGTAAGTAGATGCCTATGTAAAAGCTTATATCGTATATCGGCCGGTATGTATTACCTTTATATCGTCGTGCCTGTCCACTCCTATCTATCCCATCATCTAAGCGATAAGTGTTCAAGATTCGCTGCAAAGCTTTTTTTTTTTCATTTATTTCGTTCAAATTTATTTCCGATTAGACTTCAACGTCTAACGATGACTCAAATTAAAACCTTTGTGTATACATTAACTTAATGTTTATAATAATTTTTATTTCTGTTTAAATTTTTTTATTTTTCAAGAAATATTTCTTATGTAAACATTCAAGTTTTTCTTAGTAATGTAACGGTTCTTACGCGAATGACTATTTTTTTAGTTTTATGAGTAAAAAGTAAACTTTTGCTTATTCATGCGGTCATAAGAAAAGTTATATAATAAACGCCTACGCGTTCAAAGAAAAGAAAATTGTGTTAAAAAATTCTTCGTCGAAAAAGATTTAAAATTTTTTATGTTCCTTGTCGTATTTATAAATCTTTTGCACGCACCACCGACAACTGCAATTATATATAGGTTTTTTCATCTCGTTTACAATGCCTGGAAATATACTTAAGATGCTATTTAGAATGCTTGTTGATTAGCTTCTTGATTAGCTTGATATTCTGAATCATTTTAGTTACATTAGCCTATCTGTCCGCCTATCCACAAATTATTAAGAACTGACGCGATTGCAAAACTTTGAAAATGATGGCCGTAATGGTAGCTTAAAAGTGCATAATGAGATGCGCTTACAATAACTTTAATTTAAAGCAAATAAAAACACTATAATAAGACATGACCCACCACTATTTCGCTTAATAGAACTATTCATCTAACGACTTCTCATATAATAAGTTGTTATAGAGGACACTATCGATTCAAATCATTTTCATTAGTGTTTTTGCTTGAATTAAAACATGTCGGTGTACGTTAGAAAATAGGACGGACGGACGGACGGACACACAAATAAGCTTAGATCCATTCAAAAAGTACAAAAGTGAGTCGAATGCTTATAAGAAAAGGTGTGTCTATCCCAAATCCTTTTGGATGTTACATACTTCCGGAGAAGCTTAAAAATACAATTTTATCACAACTGGTGTAGGGTATAAAAAAAAGTTCTTTTACTTTATATATACCTTGCCTGTAATTTACAGGATATCGATTTGATGTTTCATACCGAAACTGTTAAAAACCTTTTTTGCAAAAATGGTCGAGATCGCCTGCTCTTGACCAACTGTAGAATACTTACCTTAATTAAAATGGTAGTACTTTCAGCGTCGCTTCAGCTTGGAGATAGTGTTTTGTACATATCTTTTAATTAATTGTCGCGTGCTGGTGAGAAAATATAAGCGACAACGTATTCAGAGGGATGCAATAAATACTCTTGGACTAATCTTTTCTATTCAATTCCTGACCTGTATTTAAAATACTCACAAATGTTAGAATTCTATTTGGAGATTTTGTCGAAATCTTGCCTTCAGCTCTTCAAGCGATGTCATAAAACTTGACCTCGGAAAAGTGTTTTTGTATATGACAGGTCACTTAGCTCGGATATCCTCTTTATGTACAGATAGGACAGTGGTTAGTAAGGGTTATAGGCAAAGAGAACTGAAGGCCTGCGAAAAAAATAACAGACGCGTTGGGAAGGACCATTACTGGTAATTTATTTCAAAGTCGGGCAGTGCGGTTAAAGAACGACGAGTCGTGATTTTATGTGCAGGCAGTTCCAGAACGTTTGGTTAGAAACATGGTGAGAAAGCCGTCCAGCCTTATTAAAGTATTTAATTTTGTCTCTATAGAGAGCATTTGTCTTGGATGTAGGTGTCCATAAGTACCACATAGCGATACACTAAGCCGATTCTCAAGGATGTCGAGAGTTTTGAATGAACTATCGTCGCCATGAGGCCATGAGCACCGGAGTCTTTCATTGCACGGGGTCGCGAGTCTTCAATCGAGATTTCGCACCTGCCACGCACGCAGGCGAATTACGCTCCAGTTTTAGCAGGATATAAGCCAACGGTCAGTTGTACGGATACTGGCTATCGTGAAGTTTTCTGTGCACCGCTTTAAAAACCCCAAGTGCTCGGCTGTTGACTATTCTTCTAAATTGACATCTCTTTCAACGCAAGAAACTTCGATTCGATAAATATAGGGCGATTCTGTTAAAAGACCTATGCGGTCTCTAGATAGTATTAAATGTGTTAAAATTTCGTCAGATCCCGACGGTTAGTTTACAAGTTAAAGTAATCGTAGGATTGTTTGTCTAAGATGACGGCTATAAAGCGCATTTATATAGTTTGAAATGATATACGATTTTCTTGTTCTTCTTCTCGTTATTTTTTTTATTATTAATTTAGCTTTAATTTATTTTTATAATTTGAATCACATACACTGATAGCAAACTCCGTGATGATGGTAATAAATTAAATTTTTCTTTTCTGTTATTTTGCTAATATTTGATAAGCAGTTGACGTCTTTTGTCAGCACATGATTCATTGTATTGGTTAATAATTTCAATTCCAATGTCGACTGCAACTGGACAGCACTGACGCGTCAAATGCTATTTTTAAAAAATTAACTCTTCGGTTATATTTATTGCTTTCCTATTAAATTTAATTACAATGAATGATTTGTTGCCATAAAAGGGAGCGCGGCAAGGAAGTCTATATATATATGTACATATACGCAATATTGACTACGTGAAACATAAATAACAAAAAAGTTTATACACTTTACTCAATCAATTAAGTGGTCAAGCTCAAGGTTTCCCTTTGTTTTTGATTTCCATATTCGAGGTCATTCGGACATATCGAAATCGAATCAGCGCTGTCTGGATAGGCATATGCATAATGCTTGCTTGACTTTGTGCGGAAAAAATTTTTAAAGTAAAAAAAAATGTCCCCTTTACAATAAGCAATCAGACCCAAGAGCAGGCAGCAGCTTGATCTTGACTGACAAGACACCATTGTTAAATTACACTCATTAGTCAATGGCACGAAACTCAGTCAATATTGGCCGTAGTAATGAAAAGACTCGAAAGTTCAACTGGTTGCTTATAGAATTGCGAAAGTTTTTCCATCTAGCATTTAAAGGGCTTCGCCTACTTATCACTTTTCAAGTTTACATTTCAAAAGTGTTGAACTTCAAACTCTAAATAAATCGCTCGCGAAAACAAAATCGAATCCATCTGTGAAGAAGTTGGTGCAGCCCGCTCAGAACGAATTTATATCAGGGGCAATCTCTTAAAGGGCTTCACTACACTATTCCGAGGCTAAAGTTCAGTCTTTTTATTTCACCTAAACTCAATACTTTTTTACTTGTTTCCTATATATTTATTGCACCCGCTTTCGTCGTCCGCCCCTCTCACTCACTGATATTGAATCGCAAAATTTGTGACGGGAACTTAAAAAGGACAAGAATATGTTCGCAGTTGATGGTTACAATTGAAATTTCTAAATGGAAGTCATTTAGCCACAACCAACACCACGCCTGTAATAGACAAACTATGATAACTATGATAATAGCCAATACCTGAACCATCTGAACCTCAGATAAAAAACATGCTCTCAAAGAAGACACGATTGTGAAATTCTTAAATATTGGCTTGAGATTGTACGCATCGAAGTCCAGCTTCAATGTTGGATATAATACTTCAACCTGGTTTAAATATTCGAACCGGTTTTATTGATCCGACTAAATATCCGGATAAACAGGCATGCCATGCAAAATAACGCATCAAGTGATCATCTGCCGAGAGAGATAGAATGCAAATTTCAAATCGCGAATCCGCATCGAGTAATCGGAAAAGAAAAAGATTTTAAATTCATTTCTAAAATTTCAAGTTTCCTTTGCTTTTGCTAATGTTGTGTGAAAACGTCAGTTACAAAATTCCTCATCTTGATTGCTTAAGCAAATTTAGTTCATAACTACTTAAAATGAGTCAAGAGCACTTGTTGGCATTATATGCTGTATTGTTTGACAGATAAAACAATGTCTGACAACGACGATAATATGAAAGCGGGTCTGATTAAAAGAAAGAAATAGAAAAAAAAAAAAAGAAGAAAAGCAAAACAAAAGAAATGCCAGAGTAATTCTGATTGAATGAATGAATGAATGAATGAATGAATGAATGAATGAATGAATTGGATAAACAGCAACTGAAATTGCATAAAGAAAAAAGCAACCACAATAACAACAATAGCAACAACGATATGTTTTAATTTTGGCTTGAATTGAGAAAAAGCACATTAATCTTTCCGTAATAAAATAGAGACGATTGAATATATTACAACAGCCCTTTCCCTGTTAATATATGTGTCTGCTCTTAAAGCAAGAAATCATTTTAAAGTAAATATTAAAAGCCCAGTTCACCATTATATTTAAGAAAATTTATTTAATTATCATTATCATAATAAGCACTAGTAGTAACCAACACGAACGGCTCATCTTTTTTATTTTTTAATATCTAGTCTTAGTTAGTTAGTGTAGTCGCTTTACTAATGTGCATTATAGATCAGCAGATTTTACAAGTCTTTAAATCCTCCTTTACAAGTGCAATCAGTGCAATTTGAAATGCTTTGTAAAATTACTTATAAGTAAAGTACACGCTACCAGCTTGCTTTCAGGTGGCAGGCGGTATTAACTGCAGTTGTAGATACTATTACGCTGAATACTTTTTCGACAACCCAATATAATGAAACAGAAAATGCTTTCCCATGCAATCATTAGATTCACTTACCTCATCCATATGAAATTATTTATACCCAGAACATCTTCACGCATTACAAGCTCGAAGAGCAAAAAGGAAAAAAAAAAGAAAAGAAAAACGCAGTAGCTAACTGGATTCATTTGCATAACTTGAACGCTTCTCTTCACCTATGCTGGCTATGCTATAATGGTATGATGACGGCAGGTTAAAGTGTCACTGGCTGCGCAGTTACCGGTTTATTAATTAAATTTGTATTTATATCCCGAAACTATTCAGATTTATTTCAAAACTCATCGTTCTAGCTTTTGCACTAAAAGTTGTTTGGCTAGTAAAGGTTGCTCTGCTTGCTCTCTCTGGCGAATATTGCTTCATACAGTGAATCTCTCGTTTACCTGGACTCTTTTCTGCTAAAACAGTTAGAAGCCACTAAACATTATGTCTGCATGTGTTCTGTCTGTGCGCGTGTGTATATGTGTTTGTGTTTTGTGTTTGTGTATGTGTAGGTCGTTCATTTTAATCTTGTGTAACATTTGTTTGTTTTTCGTTTTATAGCATTTTTTGCTGCTTTTATGCCATAAGAAAATAAAAATCAAAACAGAAACGTTAAACAGTAAAAATATATAATAAACAACAAAAGCCATTCACCACGTCAGCCAGTCAAGACTGTTTGTTATTGCCGGTATTACTGAATATAACAACAATAACAGAGAATATAAGCAGACATACATACTGACATATTTGTTGGTAAATGATGACTTTTTCTTACTAACAGTTACACTTATACATATATTACAGGGAGAGTGAGTGATAATTTCTTGCTTTTTAAGTTTTTTTTTTTTTAAGTAACTGTGTTAACAATCATCAGTCGCAGTGAGATAAAGTACATGAGTACATGTAGAACATATTTAGTTAATATTAGGATCACAGCAGATTCAAATAATCGCTTTAAAAAAAAATAAAAAAAAAAATAGTAAAATCGTTAAAATAATCGTGTATTATTTATCGACTATAATCGATTATTCGATTCATGAATAGAAGGAACAATTTTTCCCTTAATAGCCTAACAGTTTCAATGAGTTTTTAAATACATTAACACCAAGATAAAATAGTACAACAAAAGCGAAATTGAAGTCATATCCGATCTGTGAAATCTTCAAGTGCCTATCGGGAGCGATTGACGCAGATTGACGCTGTCTTGACAGAGAAGCAATGAAATTCTCGAATCCTATACGACGTACTCCAGCGAAGATACATTAATATATTCTTGTCTAGACGTCTTTTAGTGTACTCGAAATGTTCGAAATCAACAAGTGACACATTACATGGCAGCTTTCTGGCACGGATTTCTAGTCTTTAATTGAATAATAAAAATAAGTTTTGAAAAATTTTCATTGGTTTCACACCGTAACATAAGAAACATCGTTTGAGATCATTTAATTTGTTTAAAGAGTAACATTTATTAAAGAAGAAGTCACTGTCAGTAGTAACTTCCGAGAACGTCTGGACCTAGTACTTTGGAAATTATTCCCCCAAACAAGACAAGCACAGTTTTATTGAATTTTAATTCTTTATAAAATAATTCATTTTCAGAAGGAAGTTTCAAAGACCCTAAGTCCGATTTAAGTCTGGCCGTCTGTCCATGTACATAATGTGCTTTGTTAACGTTCTCCTGACTGCAAAAATGAAGTTATCGACTTCAAACCACTGAAAATGGGCCAACCCGGTTGAAGGACACGCGTACAATGCTCGTTAAAGTGAAAACACCTTTGTTTCTAAAAGGGAATAAAAAATCGGTTTCGTGATCATTTTGAACGCATGTTTTATGGGCGATGCTGTCTACACAGAAGCTAGCTTTTAAAAACCCCATAAAGTATATAATTCTTGGCCACTTTCAAATCTGCAACGCACTTAAGCATGTCAGTCTGTTCAATCAAGTCTGTCCATCTGCCTGTCTACCGAGTATCATACCATTTTCTCTTTCTCAAAAACTTCTGCTGCTGTCGTTTAAGAGTAATAAGCAAGAAACCAATTTATTATTCCATTTGAAAAACATGGGTGTTCTCAATAGACATGGGACTGTAGGCATATGCTTGCATCGACTTGATCCTTGTTCAATACTTAACCTGCGCGCGAGAAATTCCAATGTTTCTGCAAAAATTTACACAAACTGATAGGCGGGCAGACGGACAGATAGAGATGTTTAAATCGACTCAGAATTTGATGCTAATTACGAATACTTTGTGAAGTCTATGAAACTTCCTGCTGGCCGTTGCCAACATTTTGACATAATGAACATGCCTCTCCTCCTTTGGTGACGGGTATAAAAAAAAGTGCTCTTTGAAACATTCGTTTCTCTTGTACTACGCAAAAATACGCATAGATATGCGATAGACTATGTATACGCGTACTAACCCAATCCTTATCAGTTTAACATCGACAGATCCATACCTGTCACCCAGCATATGATATCTTTATCTCTCCCCATTTTATATGCATGCACAATAGTGCGAGCGTGCTCTCTATCACCGATGGCAATTATTAGTGGAGCGCAGAGTGCTTTGAACGCAGCTAAGGCACTTTTTAAAATATTAAAAAACATGCGCAAAATTTCATTCATTCATACATTAATCAGCAACAAAATATGTACGCACATTATTGCGTATGTTACTTATGTCAATTATGCGTAGAGTTTTTTTGCTTTAAAGTATATAGTTAATGTAAATCAAAATCTCATTAAATCCTTATCATGTGCATAAGTATAACAAATATATTTATTTATGCTCTAAGATCGAAGTCGATCCTTGTCTTTAGGACAAAATTGATCAGTTGCTATTTATTTTCCTTGAAAAGTATGGGCTATTAAGTCCATAAAATATTGTTCACCAATTCGAAAAGAGGTGAAGTCTAAAAAATTAAAAATCATTTATTGCAACTAACTTTCACTTTTTTCCCTTTTTGAACGAAATTTCTTTTCTAATGATACCACTTTCTTTTTCCGTTACTGAGAAATTTCACTTACTTTAACTGAGAGCACTCTCTGCAATTGCTCTGCGAACTTAACAAACTTGATCGTCTTTGGCTTATTTAAATATGTGGTGGAGCTCGGTATCGTTGGCCAATATTTACGTACAGAAGCAATGTTTTCTTTTTGCATGAACGAACAAACTCCGTCAGGTTATGCCTGCAAAGGAAGCTCTCGATCAATTTAAAGCGGTTGCTATGTTCGAGTTAATGTACGAACATTGGAAAATATATTAACAAAAAACTTTTATTGAATAGAAAAAAAAGAGAAAAGTTTAAATTTTGCTTTACTTCATTTAAATGTATCATACGGAAGGCGTAGGTAGCGCATTGTCAAAAAAAAAAAAACAACACACTTTCACAACTGCGAACGAGTAACTTTCGTTGAAATTTATTCTATATATAATTCGAAAATTTTTATATCGTAATATTGCGAGAAACTTAATGCGACATCTCTTTAGTGTTAACAAAGTTTTCATATATATGTAAAATCAGGCCTAGGTACAATTGTTGTACTTTTTAATATGCAAAAAACCTGACCAAGAGTAGAAGGAAAAATTTAGGCAAAGACGTGTTTTTTTTCGTTACAAAAGGTGAATTTAAAAACTCCTACACCAGGTAGACATAACGTGAGAAAATTCATAGCAAGCAACTTTCAAAGGGCGAAACATCATATCATACAAAATATATATTCTATGAGAGATGACTATTTATTCCCCGCTCTTCTTAATAGAAGAGAGAGAGTGAAAAATCCACTATGCACGTCGATTCTTCGACTATTATCAGAAGGTAGCAGAAGGTAGCAACTAATTTGTCTTTCGTATTTCCCTAATATTTTGTCTCTGTATTGTGAGTGATCGCTTTTTGTCTCTGTTCTCAAAATGTTTATGTTTAACTCTGCAAAAGTGCTCTCCATCTCTGTCAATGATATTTGTTACAGGAACTTTAGAGAGTGAGAGAGAGCGAGCAATAGCAAATGCGCTTCGATATATATAAAGCGAGGCAGCGAAATACAGTGTATTGTGTGCATAAACAAACGCGACTAAACATATAAAAAGTTTCGTTCATTTCCTGGCGTAAAAAAACAAATACATTGGATGTACGATTGTTGTGTTTACAAATTTGTTTATGTATTATTTGAATGTTGTTTGTTAACGTTTTATAATTGTGGGTGTACGTTGGAGAATATAGGAATTGAAAAGATTTTATAGCAGCAGAATATGTGCTTAAAATTGTAGGCGTGCCCATAGCGTTTTTGCTAAGCAAAAAATATATGCTTCCAAGCCGAGGTTTCTTTTATTTCACTTAGACTTTTTAAATAAAGTTTGCTTTTCCGCAATATTGGCTTTTAGACCTTTGACATGCAAAAAATTGGCAAAGACATGCTCTATAGCTGCACATAAACATTGTAATATAAACATTGTTATAAACTAATCATCATCACAAGCAAAACAAAAAAAAAAATACAATTTTCTAGATTGAAACGATAAAGAGAGCATAGGATAAAGGATCATACTGAAGACGCTTCTTTCTTCTACTTAGTGTGAGCAGAATTCTAAAATGTTAAAATACGCTGCCTTTCTAGATCACGAGAGCGCCAGTAATCTTATGGGCCACGGTTGCGTGGAGATGCTTACCACTACTAATCATCATCTCTGTGATCATTATTAATGCACTCTCTCAAATTTTTGCAATCAACCCCAAGTCTATCATCTCTTCATAAAAACACTTCAGCTTCAATTAACATCTGAGTCTGGTTTGCATACGATACGATATTTGTTCGTTCTTCAGTTTAAGAACTAAAATGAAAATTTAAAGAAATTTTTTATCTTTACATCCATACAGTACTTTCAGATTCGTCTAAAACGGTTCGTAAGTATTTATATTATGGCATTAATATTTGATAAGCGCTACATATTTGTGAACATGTTGATGAGTGCTTAACATAGAGTTGGTAGTTTAACCTGTTAATTCAAGGTGGTCTCAAGATGCTCTAGCTCTATGTGCAGTTTTCTTTTTAAGTTCTGCGGGCATGACCGTTCCAAGAATAGACAATCGATGGTCCAGCGAAATGCGATCAGAAATTTTTGCAACTGTCAGACTAATCAATCTCTGTTTTATTAGTCTATCTCTTTGCAATTTGATCCTGGTAAGTATCCTTGAAAGCATGAAATTTCTTATATCCAACGGATTTTTAATTGAGTCCGACTTACAAATCCGATCTATGGCAAACATTAGAGATCATCATATATGTAAAGTTTCGATTACTTCGATATTTGTAACAGTGGGGCGACCTTCCTTGCTTGGACGAAAAAGAAAGAAAAAAAAACAGAAAACGAGCGAATAGAAAATAATTAAATCTTACATTAATCAAGAATATATATATTGTTTGGTGCACACTGCCATCCATCGCTATTAGATACAATAGTCAAGAATCTCTTAACGTCTGTTCTTTAATGTTGTTTTGCGTACCACTAATCTTTACCCTACATTCTACTAAGTACGCTAAACCATTATGTCAAATATATTGTTGACGCTGAACACTCTAATCGCTTATTGGAGACTATTTTCATGAATCGATCAAACATACTACGACATTCTACTCTAAAACAATAACAATAACTTGGATATGATTGGAAGAATGCGTAACTTGGACTTACAGTACCCTTGCAAGTTATCGATGAAATATATTTTTCTTAGTTGCGAAATGTATCTATCAAAAACAAGAACAAGCATTTGCCGGATATTTAAAAATTCAATTTGAACCGATATAATGAAAAAAGAAAAAAAAATCTTTAATAACCGATAAGGCTATGTATGCATGCGCATGTTTATTGGCTTTGGAAAATTAGATTAATGCATTCAATCTGAGGTGAAAAATGAGCATGGAATTGTATTCGTTTTAGGACGAATTTTTGAATACCTGGCGCATTATTGCTGGGCAACAGTTAACGTGACTATACGTTAGATAAACTTACTTAAGGGTTAACTTCAAATATTCAAAAATACCTATAAAGAGGAACTGAATCAAATTGAATCTCAAATTAACAAATCCGTTAAGTTTTAGAGGATAAATGGAAATAATATTTGTGTAAAAATAATCGGGAGCTAACTGGCCCAGGAAGGTTTTTGATGCCTTTATAATAGCCTCTTGATTCATTTCTTCCCACATTTTTTTCCTAAACTACTTATGATATGACCTTCAGTTCCTTCGTCAAATTTTCTCTTATGCTGTCAATTGGCTTAATATGATTTTTACGACGTAACATTTTTGAGCATAGAAATAGGAGAAATTCAACCCAGCCCAATTGAGGTGAGAAGTGTGATGGTTCTGACTGAGTTCTTGTCAAGAATTTTCGCAACAAATTCTTTTTAAGGACTTTTTTTATGCGACGACATACTTTATATCTATTCCTATAGTCAGGATGGTAACGAAGTCAGGAGCAAACTTGAAATATTTGACCACTCCATAAATCGGCTCTTTCCGACTCGTAAAGATGCCTTTCGAGCATCATATTCTCGATTTTGTTCTGCGTGACCCTTGAAGACGTAGCAACCTAGCAACTTAAATTAACTGTTACTCCTCGAGCTGGAAGGTTTCACATATATCTTATGATTCTGCTTTCGAAACGATTGGCCGTAGATCCGCTTTAATGTTTTCAAAAGCGATCCGACTTGATAAGTTCTATTGGAAAGTTTGTTTTTCGTTCGACAAATTCCTTCCTTATTCGAGGCTTTTTAAGAGATATAAAAAAAAAAGCTGTGGGGCAGGCAAACATAAGATGTTAAAAAAAAAAACAGAAAGAAATTTTGGTAAGTTTGGCAAAATCTGCATAGGGGTTTCGAGTAATAATTTCAGAATATTCCTAATAATTTTCGGGGCTCCTTTGAGTTGCTCCAACTGAGATTTTACTAATCAATTTTGGGCCAAATTTAACGATCGGTCCTAAAAGTTAATGCATAAATTTATTTAGCTCAACTTTGCTTTCAAGGTGAAGATAGCGGTAAAAAAAAAACCAAATAGACTCTAAGCTTATTCTTTAAAATCGCGTCACACACACACAGCTAAGTTAATTTCGCTATTTATGCTGAACTATGAGTATATATTTATTTGAAGGAGCTATTGTAAATTTCCGATCCTGATCTGTAGAGATATATGATGAAAGATGCGTCATAAAAACTTTAGCTTTTTAGCAAAAGTTTTCCGGACACCGGGACTCTAACAAGAAATGGATGCATTAAATTTCTAAAATAATCCGTACGTAGTAACGTACCCATATCGCATGACGTACGGTTACAAGAAACTCCAATAATAGCGCCAACCTCAATAACAATGTTTGCATGTTTCGCTATATGTTATCTGTGCATAGCTGATAAACTTTAACATTTTCTATAAAAAGAAAAAAAATAAATGAATAAAAAATGATTCTACATATGCAAAAATGAGAAAAAACATAAAACAAAAGCATAAGATTTAATAAAATATAAAACAAACGAAGAGATCAACCAGCAGAGAGAAGGCAGAGGGCCAGAGTCATTTTTTATTTTTTTTATTTTTTGTGAATTTGGCTAATCCTCCAAGTCTAGTGGTTCAGAAAACTTGTGATGATTTTTAATAGAAGCGGTCTAAAGAGAGTGATAGAGGGAAAGAGAGATAGGGAGATGGAGGGAATATCACAAATTGATAAGCGATCGGTTGCTGAAAAGTCAAAGACGACAAACTTTCTACAAATCTTTCTATGGTTTCTACTTCCGATTTTGTTTTATTACAGAGGTCTGTAAACTCGAAACCTTACATAGCATATGTTTGAGAGACTTTTACATATCTGTAGAGAGATGAGTGAGTACGGCAAGAAGCTTAACGCCTTACTTACTTACTTATTACTAACGAATGCTTGTTAATAACATTCTGAAACTTTTAACAACAATTAAGTTAATTTTCTTCTGGTGTTATTTTTTTATATTCTCTCCGTGTGCGTGTGCGTGTGCGTGTGTGTCCCTCTCTCTCTCATTCGCTCTCGTTTTCTCTCCTTTTGCATATGTAAATATGCACGTTTACGCGGACGTACATCCATGCATAAAATCGTAACTATACATTTTCTGTTTAGTGCACAAAGTTGTTCACTTGATTTTATGTTTATCTATGGCGCTGTGTAGCACACCAACATCTCAGTCTGGTCAAAATCGTGTGCACTTACACTTGACGACTGATTAGGTTGGATTCTAATATAAATGGTTGTGTTTTTTTTTTTTTAATTTCACATTTTCGGTATTCTTTTACCCAGAGAACATTTTGCTTGCTTCATTGTTCTCAGCTATGCTACAGGCTTCGTGTGCTTCGTCTGCATGTAAATGTGAATTTTTTTATGTGAAATTATCTCCTCCTCGGTTTTGCACACATAACGAAAAAAGCGTATGTGTTCTATTCGAATAGACTCCTCAGCAACAATTCATTCAGTAGCGCGCCGTCGTACGTTGCGGTCGCACGCATTCGTAATCAAAATATTATTGCTGTGTAAGAGTGGGTGAACCAATAAAATAAATAAATAAATAAATAATAAAAAAAAGGAAAAATAATATCCTTTTTTTTTTTAATTTTTTCAAGATATTTAAGGATCTGGTTTTAAGAGGATTTACTATCACGTTCTGTTTGTTTGAATGAAATCGATTAACCAAGCGATTGAAGTGAATCAAGTGAACACGAAGAAAACGACATGAATTGAAATTTCGCATAATAGTCACATATATATAAAACCAGATAAGGATGATGATTTTTACTTTTTTTTTTTTTTTCTTTGCTCTTAATATGTGCAGTTAATAAACATAGTGATGGGATATTAAAGGAAGAGAAGTCAATGATAATTTAATAATAAAAACAAAATAAAAAAAAAAAAAACAAAAAACCAGATCTTTACAAAATAAAGTCAAGGCTTCAAAACAATATATATATATATATTTTTGTTAAATTTAATGAAAAAAGAAAATAATAATAAAACTTAATATATACAAAATAAAAAAATTATATAAAAACTAATTTATTATTAAACAATAAAATAACTAAATAAATAAAAAATATACAAAAAAAAAATAAAATAGGGAGAATAAAGAAAAGGAAATTTTTATAGGAAACTAAAGTCTAAAGCAAAAACAACAGAGAAAAAGGCTTAAAAAGATATCATAATCCGCCTAAACCATGAATATTAATATTCATTAACTACATATATATATGCATGCATATGTATTGTCGAAAAAAAGAACGTAAGCCCTTTTAAAGAAATCCTAGATGTCTAGGATGCCCAATATCCCAAATTGCTTGTTAATTGCAGGCGGACCCGTAGACTGATTGCCATCTCATCTTCTCTTCTTGCATTCTTGAAAGTCCCAATTCGATTTTTCCCTCTTGTTTTTGCCTATTTTTAACACTGCTCACAAAACCTATATAAATCATATTTTAGTTTTTTGCCTCAAGTTTTACGAGATTACGATTTCTGACATTATATGCACGTACCGGAGAGACGGGCATAGGCACATTGACTTGGAATTTTACACTGATCAAGTATATGCATCTCTAATGGGATTTGCGTAAAGTATATAGGAAAATATAAGAAAACATGGCTTCCGTTTTTTTTTTGTGTGCTATTATAAAAGAGCCACGCCTCTTCACACAGTTAATATGTAAAACTGGCTTGAGTATGTCTTTTAGGCTTTCCATTGTAAATTTTGCAGGTTGTCGAACATCGATAACCGGCAAAAGAGTTGCACGGACGCAATTAAGCCGGACTAGGATCTTAGCTTGATGCATACACATTCATACATAGACAATTTTTTGGTATCTATGTTAGGTATTTTTGGGATATACAACGATACTTATAAGAAATGTAATGATGTTACAATTCTTGCATATCGATCGGTATTCTTATGGGCCGTCTTGCAAAATTATCGTCGTTTTAGGATATTTTTTACTCTTTGTGAGGTCATTTTTGCACTTTTGACTTGTTTTAATGTGTTTTCAAAATAATTGTGAGAAAAACTAATGATGTAAGTGAAGAAAGTTTACTGGAAACATACATATTTTTTTTCTTTTGCAGTTCGTCGGTTATTAGTAGCGCATTACGGGCCTTTTACAACTTGATATATATGTAGTAAAATATATGCCAAGTTTGGGATTTTTGTATTAGTTAGGGTTCGGGAGTAACGTTAGGAGAGCGAGAAACAAACGAATATACAAATTAAAGGACATGGCTTGATCAATTTGCAACATTAATCTGAACTGCACAATTTACGGGCCGCATTAAGAAAATTATTCAATATTTGTAACTATTTCGAAACTATTTAAATCTGTAGATGATGTCTTGTTTTCAACTATAATGTTAAACTGATTCTAGGTACATGTACCCAATCTTATGATTTTGTTTCATCTTCAACAAGAAAATAGTGGACGGACGGACGTGGTTAAATGGAGTAGACAGATTACTCTGACTAACATTATCAACTTGATGATTTAAAGTGTGTGGTTTGTGTCCTTGCCATTTATATATGAATTGATGGTGAATATATTTGAGCGCTTGAATGACTTAGCCGGTATATTCAATTGGTCGGATGTATAAACCACCATTTTTGTTCTATCCGAACAGTTCTAACGAAAATATCGATTCAAGTCACGTCAGCATTGAGCTTCATGTTGTATGCTCCCGTACTGGACTGAGGACACTTCCGTCGCAATTTAGAATGCTAACGTTTCGAGGGATACCATTATTTATCGGAGACGAATGTTATATTATAATGAGCAGTAGTGGGAAGTTCACACTTCGCGATGGAATTAAAACCTTCGCTTGCCGCCAAATGAGATATATTTACGATCTTCTGTTTTCCGATGAGAGTCAAATGAATTTTCTTAATCAAAGATCGCAAGTCTTTGAAGAATGGAGCTCACGTCTTTCCGGGCTCAAGCATTTTCAAATGGCATGCAACGAACATGACTAAATTTTTGCACAAATTAATATCATGGAAAATTTATGTTAAACCTAAAAGGTCTGTAGCGAATATTTCCCGATGTCTGATGAAAAATGATTGCGACATTTTGTTAGTCAGGGTAAAAACTATAAAATCGTACTCTCTAATAAGTTCTTCATGTATCCTGGCTTTTAAAGAAAGGAAGAACGAGAGAGAGGGAGAGAGGGGCGAAAGACATGGTAAAAAGGGGCGAAGGCGAGGCAGAGAAAGACATAGAAGAAAGAGGAAGATAGCAGCGCTTAAAGTCGTACTTCGCAATATTAAGTGTAATAAGTTGTGATGTGATCAGCATGAACATGAACGATTACAACCAATGTTGACGTTTTAGTTGATACACCTCAAGCCTATTTGCTAGAGTAGCGCTCGTAAAGCCAGTTAATCGAAGAAGAGTAACTTATCGTAAAAGCTTGCACGCGATTAAATATCTGTAAGCAGGAATAGCACAGAACTAACAAAAAAAAATAATATATATATATATATGATTATTTGCACCCAAACAGTCTACTTTGACTATAACCATACGTTTTCATCTCCTATCCTATATAAACGGATGCGATGCTATACTAATGTTGTCATATCAAGCTAGGTTTGAGTCACCAAAATTACTCATCAGACAGTTCCTAAAATGTAAATATTGCTAATCGATTAGGGGTGTGTCCTTCCATCTGTTGTAACTTGGCAAAAATTAAATTAGAAAATTTGCAATTTGACAAAGACATTAGTTGAGTTAATTTATCGATTAAATGTCACCAGGGGCTTGATCGACTGAAAGAAAAAAAGCAACTGTAAGACTTTACAAAAGATTTTTAATAAAAATTTACACATGAAAGCAGAATTTGATGAAATATTTGCTGTGCGCATAATTTGTGGTGTTAGGAAAAATTCACTTGAAAATTAAATCCGGTCTGCTTGCTTGCTTATTCATTTTCTTATTTCGTTACTTTCGATTCGTTTCTTAATCAATTATATTGTAATCTGTAGAGAACTTACATGAAATGAAGCTATGGAAACTCCTGTTGCTGACTCCGAAACTTACGATGACCTTTGCAAATATTCAATGCAAGTTCGTTATAGTACAGGGTTTTCAAGGTTGGTATTTCCCATTTTTAACGGATTGTATAATTTTAGCAATCCATAGCAGTTTTCATGACAACACAAGTATTGCAGATGGTGGATGAAAACAATAAGTAGACAATCAATTACAGCTAAAAGCTGAGAATATAATGTTTCATATAAAAATGTTTCTTGAAACACCCAGAAATAGGCGACGGTGGGCCACCCCATCAGGATGTGTTTCTAAATGGATTTAGCTATCATTTATTCACTTATCAGTGGTATTTATAAATTACACAGAACTTACACAGTATTACACAGTATCTTGTACTAAGTGTGCCCCAAATTGTTTATAAGTTTCGTACTGACTAAGTCTGGCAAGTAAAAATACAATTCTTTGCTCTCGTAATCTTACCACGAACATAAAATAAAGCATTTAAAGCCATTTTATCGATATCCGTTTATCCGTCCGTCTGTTCGTGATGTCGTGAATAAGGCTAAAGTTGAGATACAAAGTAATTTGAAACGTGGAGCACATAAATAATACTTGCGCAATTCAATTCTAAAGATCTTATTAATTAATGGGCGTGGTCAAAAGAGTTTAAACATTTTCGGACATAAATTAAAAGAGTTTTTCATATATTCCCGTGTCGAACAAATCTCCAATTAAGTACGTTTTTACTTAAGCCCGTGTTCGTACAACTTTATTCGTCCACTCATTGTTCGTGAAACGTTTGACACATTAAGACTTTTTTATCGCAAATACCGTTATCAGTGTAGCCAAAGATATATAATAAGATTTGTATTTTTCTTATTGAAGGATTTTGTAGTGAATAATTTATTATCAAATGTTTGCTTTATCTAACTAATAACGATAGTAATTGCGATTTTAAAATGTTAAACGTCCCCATATATGGTCAAAAGTGTCGAAATGTTCATTATTTAGCTTACATTAATCAGTTAACAGATCATGCAATTTTTCTCCAATAGCAGAGGCAATTAACTCGAAAGTTTGATAATAGGCTCACTAACTATTCACAACTTATCGCAAAAATTCATGTGAAATGTAGGGAAACTATTAATTGCGAGGTATGAGTCTATAAATAAATTTTTACCGGTTTTTCTTTTTAATATAAAAAGCGCTTATTTCACGAGAATGAGAAAAACTATTTTATACAAAGTATTAACTATTGATAGCTTCACATTTTCACCAGCTTATTGGGTCTGTTTGTGTATCCGTTTGTCGACTTCATCATAATTGCCGAAGCGTTGCCAAGATAGCCTTCATTTAAAAAAGTAATGCCAATCGATTATAAATAGCAGAAAAGAAATATGTTTGCCTTACGTTGGGTCTTTTATCATATAATGAAAATACAATTAAATTTCGTATACTCTACGGATCACAATCACGATCACGATAACATCGCGAACGCCATTTACTAGAATTGAAACATCAAAAGTATAAAGAAAATTAACGAGAATTTCTATCAAAGTCTATCGCTGTCAAAAAGGACGCGATCGGTCATTGCATGAACTTGTGGTTAACCAAAAAAGTTCTACGAGAGCAATGCTTTTCCTCATCAAAAACTTGCTTTACCTTGCTATGACTTTCTTATTCAGGGCACTTAAGCTTGCTTAACGTAATTTTCATAATCAAATTCATGGTTCACCTATGTCCACTTATAGACGATCGTCTTTGAGATGAGGAGTGAGTTAATGTAGATAGATAGCGAGCATATATGAAAGATGTTGAAGTTCATTTATTATACCGTAAATGAAAATTGTGAGCAAATGTAAAAGTTTATCAAAATATATATATATAAACATTTTTTGAAAAAAAAAAAAAAAAAAAAAAAATTAAACATTTTGTTTATAAAATTAAAACGACAGACTCGTGCAACAATAGAAGACAGATTGCATTTCAAATATTTTGTGCTAACTCAACGAAATTAAATTAGAGAGAGAAAAAGAAGAAGAAAATATAAAAATATTTTGAAATCATTTTTCCTTTTATTTACGTGTAGAGCGAAGCTGCCAAAAATAAAATAACCAAAAAGAAACCAAAATCCAGTGATAATAACTACAGTAGTTAAAACGCTTAGCGTGACTTTTTTTTATTGTTGTTATTTTAACTTTAGTTTTCAATTAATTTTTAATTAAAAAAAAAAAAAAAAAAAAAAAAAAAAA
>CCAG010010879.1:0-122373 GCA_001077435.1 Glossina morsitans morsitans | reverse complement strand
GTGCGATGGTGAGTGAAATAATGCTAGTAATACATGCAAACAAAAAAAAGAAAAAAAAAAAGAACAAAGAAAAGCAACCTAATGCCTGACCAAACAATACCAGCTATATATATAGCTATATATAGCTTATTGTAAATAACATCAAACGGAATTTATATTATGTAAAGATACATACGTACGCCTGCCCTCCATCATATAGCGTTGTTGTGGTTAATTATAAAAATAGCATAGAATTGCAAAGGTTGAGTCTAACTATTCATGCCTGACAAATCGAAAAATTACAACTTTTTACAGAAGAATAAGAAAAAATAAATACGAAAATTTTTTATTTCTATATAAACAGATGTTATACGGCGGGTGCGTTCTTTGACCATTTTTGGGCCAATTTCAATACCTGCTTGCATGGTTTTATATTCTCAATGCTTTTGAGAAATTCGAAGGCGATATCTTAATTTTTACAGCAAAAGAACTGACGGACGGACAGGCAGACAAATTAATTCAATATAAATAACTTAATACAATCTCAGAAACCGTCTTTTACGTATTCAAATTTTTATTCCCATTTTTATGACGAACAGACAGATGGACAAAAATACGCTTATAGCTATAGCTAAATTGACTTATGATTTTTAAACAATATATACATTTTTGATCCTTCCCTGCCTAAATATTGTAAACGAAATGTTTAAATTAATATATAAATATATATTCGTTCCTATTCTTTCCTCCGATATTGAATGTAGAAAATCAAGAATTAATTTCTAATTTACAACAATAACAAGAATAATAATAATAATAATAATAAAAGCCAGTGTAATATTGAAACGTTTTTTATTATTAAATTTATATTTTTTACGAATAATTTTACCTCTTAATGATGCAACACAACTACTACTACCGCAGTAATTCTATTGTGGGTTTAAGCAAAACACAAAAAGTCGATAATGAATATATAATGAATATCCATTGTCAGGTATGATATTGTTACGACATATTCCACCCATTAAAATTCGAATCGTTTCGGTTTTTTTTTTTTTTCTTAAATGACCAGCTAATCGAGATATATATCTGTTACACGTGTAAAGATGATAATAGTTAGGAAAGAAGAGGAAGAGGCAAGAAAGGCAGTGTCCTAACCATTAATATTCTCTATGCAAAGTTTAAAAATATTTACTATATACTTAAGCTGTACTTAAAGCTTAAACTATTTAGTGCTTATATATATATATATATATATATGAATATGGGGACCTCGTGTCAACCAAATTCCCTAGAGTTCATTTTTATGGTCCATTGTTACTACGGAATAATTTTCACCATAACACAGTAAAAATTTCAAGTTTCTGCGAAAAGCTGTTCATGAGAATCCTTATATGAAATGGCGGCCAAAAAAAAGCCACGCCCTAGGCGACCATCTTTGATCGACGACGATACTGTTTAAGATCATGTTAGTTACAAAATCCTTTCCTGACACCAGCGGAGATTGTGAAAAGACTTGATTCAGCTCAACAAACTAGGATTTCGGAAACTAGGATTTTATTTTACTTTAAAAAGGGGACAGAAATTTCTGGTAGACCTGGATTTTGCATATATACATATTAACTTAAGGTACTCTTAAGGTACCTTGTAAGGTATAAAAAGGACAAGGACATTATTTAAAATTAATAGTCGACTTGAAGAATTAAAGCCATATCCATGAGAACATTTAGTATGCTTTTCATTGTAGTCAACACATACATCACTAAAGTTAAATTTTAGGTTTAACTTAAAAAAATCAATTTTATAATTGATAAGAAGATCTGACCGTGAAAGGACAGCCTATCGCTAAACCTGTTAGAAAAAAACGCAGACGCGATTAATGAGACAAAAGTCTAAATATTATTCCTTATAATCAATCGATGACTGGAAAAGTGTTTTCATAAATTAAAGACACTTTTCGTGCTACACACTAAAGATTGCGTATTCTCTTTACGTATTGAAAGCAAAAATTTGCAATACTTTGCATGGATAGGTATATGCGAAACATAATATTTACACAAAAAAATTCCGAGACTCCGTCAATTATAGTTAAAAGCTTTTTGCACCAATTCCGTGTACAGACCGTAACATCAGTTTTAAGTACAAATGTTGCTGTGGGGTTTTTTTTTTTTCTATAATTTTTTTTCTTTCTTTTTTCGTCAGAGGGTTAGAGTGAAAAAAGAAAAAAAAAAAGCTTTAATCAAAATTGCATTAAAATGCTTTTGATGATGACGATAATGATGATGTTGCAGTTGCTGGTTGAAATTGAAGGTCAAACAACATGTTATATGCAATCATGCTCGTACACAAACACAAAAACTCGTAAATTGCATGATTTAGAGTACTACAAGAGCTCTATGATTAAATGCATTTTTTTTTTTTTTTTTTTTTTGCTTTTACTTTTTTTTTCTTTTGAGAACTGTTATTAATTTAGGTTTTTGTGAAAACATATGCGAGAGTACTGTTGGTATTGCTTGAATGTTTTCAGTTTTTTTTTCTCCTTTTTTTGTTAGAATTCCTGTACATATGTGAAATGACTGAAATAAGCATCCCGAGGCATCTCGCTTCAATTTTTGTGAAAGTTAAAAGTTTAATGAAAATTTTAAAAGGCTTGACCTACTACCATTATTGTTACTGCTACTACTTTAACAACAACAACAACAAGAACAACAACAACAACAGCAGCAGCAGCAACAGCAGCAGCAGCAGCATTTACTTTAACTAATCAACCTAAAAATTTTATACTGCCTTTTTAACATCAACATCTACTTATCATAATTTATTGTGCTTTTTGTTATAATGTTTCGTTCAATGCAAGCACTCATACATTGTATTATGCAAAGTAAATACTTTTAATTAATTAAAAAGCTTAGGTGTGTTTATCGTATTTAGGTGCCTTTGTGCACAATGAGTATTAACTAAAATGAAATGATATATAAATACAAACACATATGTACATGAATATGTATATCGTAGGAAGTAAACAGCGTATATGGGGTAAATAGAATAGTCCTGAAACTCTCCTTAGAGAACGTGCATCAATGAATGAATTCATAATGTTCTTAAAAGCGCTCGGCATTCGACTAAGAGAGGATACGATTGGATGAAATAACAATCGAACGCCATTCAAAATGGCCAAAAATTGCTGTCATTCATTTTTTGATATATTTATCGGTTATCTTAAAAAGCAGTCATAGATGTAAAAAAAAACAAAAAAAGTTAAAAAAACAATGATAAACAAATAAAAATATTAAAATTAAAATGGAAACAAACGACAAGGAAAACATTATAAAAAGCCGCGACCTGCCATTAAATACGCTACACCACTTCACCTACGGGATGAGACGAATGCGTACATTTTTCAAAAATTCAATTTGTTTTTGCTTAATAGATGCTTTGGACCTTCTAGAAAACGTGAGACAAAACTCGTTACCCGGCAAAAATTGGTGCCTTGAAAATGTTGAGCTATCCTCCAAGCGCTACGGTAAAAATACTTGGGCCAAACTGATTACAGCTAAGAAGTTGATGCTTGATGTCTTGCGTTCTGATTTCTGCCTTCTCTGCTCCTTTCTATTATGATTTGCTTTTCTTTTTTTGTCAAAAATTACACTTTTTCACACATTCACTCTCCATTTACACATAAGTCAATATCTTTAAACCTATTTCTATAGATATAAGGATGTAGATTAAATGTTTTATTTTATTTTTTCAAGTTGAATTTGAACCAGTTATACTATTTGCCGCCGAACCTCTTCTTAAGCGAGAGAATGTATTCCCAGAGAATGGCTGCGGTGTTGCCATTTTTGAATTTTTTTCCAAAATAATTTTTTTTTTGCTTGAAACTTCAAAGCACGCTTAATAATCTCTTCAAATATTTTTATTCCACTACCTCTTGCAGTGGTTTACTCCGTTAATCAAAACAATTCGTATAACGATCTACGTTCGATTTATAAGGAATCATAACTCAATATATGGACTAAATCAAATTCTTTCATGAGATGTTCATTTGTTCGTTCATCAATCTGCTATGAATGGCACCGAAGCTGTTATGAAACTGAAATGCAAATTCGGCGTCCTTACAAAAAGACGATGCAAAGTTAATTCGATGACTGGACCTGATTCCAATAACAAATTTCGACCATATATATATTTACTAGATCCAATTAATATGTGCAAAATAATATGAGCAAAATATCATGTCCGACCGGTTAGTTAGATAAACTTTGTCCGTCAGTCGTTGTGATTAATAATGACACGTGTATTCTTTATAGTGAGTTGCAACTGTATGCAATGAGGCGGACGAACGTGAATCAGCGTCTCATCACTACGGAACTTTCATGCCTTCGATGACAAGTGGCGACAGTTCGTTTTGGCGAGTCAAAGCCAACTTTTAGATTTCTGTAGAGAGTATGTTGTCCAACCTTCAGACAAATTCAATATCTATGCTGTCTTCAGCTGCTTTTTAAAAAAAGTAAATGACAACCCAACATAGGGCTTCCCTACGAAGTGTCCAGCTCATTTGGCACTCTAGCTTGTTCCAAGTCAACTCACAAGTACTTGAAGGTTATTTTTTTTGCGACATATTTAAAGATTTGGCGGGCACTAGCCTAAAACTTAAAGCGTACTACTTGTTTTTAGCTACAGCGCACTGTATAACACTGCACTGAACTGAAATATTAACTTACAATTTACTTTGGTTTGAATTTGGTTTGGAATTTTTGGCTTCGAACTCCGGTACTTTTTTAAAAGAATAAATATTAACATAAACAAGGTATGTAGGATGATAGAATTAAATTGTTGTTATGGTAATTGAATTACCCTTGTTTCTCTATTTAATATTAATTTGCATTGTTATTACTTACGTTTAAAAGATACAAAGGAATTTGTTCATAGAAGCATTTACCTGGAAGTAAAGAATAATACCGGGTAAGAGAGAGAGAGAGACAGAAAAATATTTAAACAAATTTAAATAAAATGAAAAATTTGCATGTATTTATACTCACTTCACTCATCGCACGCATATATATATATATGTAATAGGAACTATCCCTTTGTTCCGTTCGACTGACTGTCAGTAGGAAAATATAATAGAACTGACAGTTATACGGGTCAAAAAAATTACAACTTTACGACCCACCACTATAAACCAATAACAAAAATTAGAATTACAAAAACCCATGACCATTCCTACCGGGTTTTTCGAGCAATGTTTCCAATCAGTTTGAGTTTAAAGCTTCTTTTCCGTTCATTATGGGAGTATTTCAGGTCTTTGTACCAAGTTTTCCAACTGTTATCTGCTATGAACTATAATCTATACCTTTTTTATCCATTACGGACTTGTTTATATTATAAGTGGACCGATTCCATCTATTTTCAAACTTGATTTGTGATCAGTTTTCGATCCTCATTGTACTGATGTGAGTGTGCCAGCAAACGATAAAGAGACGGACAAGCAAAAAGGATTAAATCGTCTCAGGATCTCAAACTGATATATATATGAAAGTTTTGAGGCATGTTCCTGAATGTTGCAATCATAATACCGCCTCATCTTACGTGAAGGAGTTGTATGCATTTGTTCGCTACCGGTTGTGGCCGATAGGTGGGCAATAACATCGTATATTTACATTCACGTAGGCATGAACTGATTTCTTTTTTCTCTTTTTGTTTGTATAAATTATTGAAGAGAATCTACTAAAACACTTTTTTAAGTTAACTATGGCAATTTTTTAACAAAAAGACTTTGCCAAAACAAGTCTGGCATAAAGTAACACAACGAATAGTATGTTTGACCCAAAAAAAAAAAAAAAATGTTTTTGTTTTCAATTTTTATACGTTGGATGAAAGCCAAAAGAAAAATCCAATTTTCTTCTTCTAATTCATGTAAGACAATAACTTTAAAACAAGATTGAGTAAAGTAAAAAAAAATAAAAAATAAAAGTATTTCAAATTTTAAATTCCTTTAGCATTATTTTCAATTGGCGATAAAAACTTCTAAAACTTTAAATTACTTAGGAACACAAGTACAAAATGAGATAACTCAGACAATCGAATGTAATAGACTTCTTCTTTACACGCGCTTGACAAAATAAACCTTTTTTTTGGTTGAAGTGTAACAAAAAAAATTGAAAAATATCTCTCTTTCTCTCTCTCTTTCTTTCTTTCTCCCTCTCTCTCTCTCTCTCTCTCTCTCCCTCCCTCCCTCTCTCTCTCTCTCTCTCCCTCCCTTCCTCTCTCTCACTCTCTCTCTCACATACACACACTCTCTCTCTCTCTCTCCTTCTCTTTCTCTCTCTCCCTCTCTCTTTCTTTCTTTTTCTTTCTTTTTCTTTCTTTCTATCTATCTTTTCCTCGCTGTCTCCCACCCCTTCTATCTTCTGGATTTTGTCTATCGATGTCTATGAAGAAAATAACGGAACTCTCGCCTTATTGTTGAAATTAAACCCTTAAATACCAAGCAAAAAACGCTGGATATTCAGCTTAATGGCACTTGGGCACCGATCTACCTTGGTTGCAAATAATGTGAAGCAATAATAACATCCAAACTTTAAAATATAACCAACAGTCAATTCAATACAAGACAGATCGTAGCACTTAATAACTTAAGAAAAACTATAATCCGCCGTAACACAATCTTGTATAACCCACCGTTGATACCCTAATAAAAAATGGGGACTACAAAAAGCGAAAAAACTGAATTCGCATACTCAATAATATGAAAGACACGGCTGATTTTTTGATAGAATAAAATCGGAGGTTTTTACCGTGTATCTAGTGGAGTTTATAAATAAAACTCAAATGTCACGGAAAGCAATGATGTTTTCAGTTTTTGTTGGCCTCGTTTTAAGGCTATTTTTATAATTTAATGCTACTTGAAAGAACGAAGAAGTAAGTTGACCACAGATACCGCTTAATTAGGCTGACAGATAGATGGACAGGCAAACAGATGGCCATGCTTAGGTGCCTTTGCAAATTTGACATTGGTCAAGCATGTATATATTTCATGAGTTATTTGAAGTCTGTTTCTGGTCGAAATTTCTATACATTATAGTATTTGGTAGGCGTGATTTTTCCATTTTTGTAATTGTACTACTATAACAGTGCCCATAGTATAAATGTGCAAGTTTGTGAGTAATTAGCAAAATAAATCAATTTTTTTTCTGTTCGGAAAGCAGAGGTTTTCTCAGTTGGCATAATCGCTGCACGCATCACTGCACGCATGTCTTTAGAGCGATTTTACCCATTTTGAATGCCAATCTATTCAATCAATTGGAGCTATTTTTTAAATTGCATATTGAAACTGAACCATTTATTTATTGTCCTACACACAACAAAAAAACAACAAAAAAAAACTACATATCCTACTTATACCGCAATGCAAAATTCCTGGAGAAAACAGTTTTGATCGGTCAAAATGGCAGAGAATTATTTCCTTTCAATTAGATATTCGATAATATATATGTTAAATGAATATATTATGGAAAAATTTTCAATGAAAATACAGGAGAATGTTTCCTATTAAAACAATGTAAACGACGACGACGCACGCTTCAATTCAATGAAACTTATTATGCATAAATGTCATACACACATTAACAGTAGAGCAGTAATATTTCCATGACATTTAATGCGATAAAGAAGAGTGGGAAGACAGGCAATCAACTGGAGCTTTTCACAGTCAACCCTGACAATTCATATTAAGGATAAGTGAAAAGAAAATATCAAACGAAGTGTACGATAAAATTTAAAGACGACAATGTCAACGTATGCAATGCAATACGTTATGTGATGCGAAATATTGCCTTAAGCCATAAAAGAATAAAAAAATTCGATGAAAAAATTGAAAATTGAATTTTCCTCGAAGCGATTTTTTTTTTTTTTTTTTTGCAACTGATTTCATTGAGTACTGACAGATTGATGCGGAAAGTTATTACCGAAACGTCATGGTAAATATTTGAAACAGAGAAGACAGGATATCGTATTTATAATTACGCTTTCTCTCGAAATTTCTCTTCCATTCGGAAGGAATTTCATCTTTCAAAGAGAACTGAAAATTAATCGGTGAATACTTACATACTACTCATAACTGTTATACGAAAGGTCTACTAATAATAATTCGACTAGATCTTGATATATAGGGTAACAGCATTTTAAAACCTGTGGTAAAGTAAAATCGACCTGTGTATAATTTTCTTTGTTTTTAAAGGTAATAAACAACAAAATGTTTCTATATTTATCTTTAAACTTAAGCTCAGGTAATATTTTTACTTACCTAGTTAAACTGTAATATGTTTTCGCTTTATGCACTAACACCGATCGCGATTCCGAGAAAGTCATTAAGGATTAGCGAAACGACTAATTAACGCGCGTATTAATCTCTCTAAGATCTAAGTTATATTTCACGTTAAACTAAAAAAAAGTTATGTGTACCTTGCCTTGCATTATTACCTACCTGTGAGCAAATAACCTCAAAACAATCTCATTTATTTACCGGAGACTGCTTTCGCGTTAGAACTTTTACAAAGTTCCGTAAAATGTTTACAAATCATTGCAACTGATTGTACTAATTTGATGGAAACATTGTTTCAAAAATTCAATCTTAACATGTTGCCTGCCACGTGCACTGTTTTCAGTACATCAAGCTCAATTTTTTAAATTTAAATGCTACGAGTCTGAAAATTAATTGTTGTCATCATTTATGTTAAGTGATCTTATGATATTTATAATGCTGTTTGAGGCGTGTACCGATAATGGTACAAACGATGAGGCAAAATATATATGGTTTCACTCATAAACAAACACACACGCACACACACGTAAAAGTGTTTATGCAAACTCAGTAAATTAATATTATCATGTAAAGGCAGCGTAGGTAAGGCATCTACTTGTATGCAACTTGGCAGGGTGTACCGATAGTTGCAAATTAACCATTCTTCGTCGGTAACCATGCACCCATTTCGAAAATGCGTTTGCTAGTCAAAAAACGAAATAAAGAGATTTTAATTTACGTTTTTTTATCTATTCAGAATGTCGATCCATAATGGTCTAATGGTCAACGCTAATCTAAACTCTAAAATGTCTTGCAATAGTTTCAAGGCGTAGTCTGGATCGTGATGCAACTGACCAGTTTAGCAATTGCATTAACTAACTATTTCTTTTGCAGATCGAGAATCAAAGCACATTAATTTCTTAGCACGTTCCAAGTTAACATAGAGGTCGTATATCAGCCGTATCTATGGAACTTTTCGAGTCATAATTCATTGACTTCTCTATGAATACTAATCATATGATCCATAAATTAAAGCTTACGTGCATTTCGTTAGCAATGCTTTGTTTTCCATTCTTGAGCATAAAAAAGTTAACTTTTCTCTATATACCTTTTTGTGGGAAATTCCATAAAAAAAAAAAAAAATAAAAAAAAAAATAGAATTCTTATTATATGTCATCAGTCATCGATCCCTTGTTTATTATTAAGCGCTTTATCTTTTATCTCTCGGTCTTTGATTTTGTTTTTTCTCGAAGCAATTATTTTATGTCGTTTCTTAAGAAAAAAATTCAACCACAACAACAACAACAACAACAACAACAGCAGCAGCAGCAGCAACAACAATATTATGCATAATATTTGATTGATTGTAAAGCTTTGAAGAAGGACTGCATAACGAATGACTGCATTGTGTCATTATCCAGTCAAGCAGTCATGTAGATAATTTACTAGACAATTGAGTTTAAATATTTTCCTGCTTCGTGAATGGATTTGTTTATTAGATAGAGAGTAAGAGCAAAAAAACGAAAAAAAAATTTTTTTTCTGTTTTCAATTTTCACTGCAATGGAGAGAGAGAGAGAGAGAGAGATCGGGCATGTTGACTTTGAATGTTTAATCAAGTAATTGAGTTTTAATGTCTGCGTTCGTCAATTCGAAATTTGATTTCATAAACCTTTTTATCATAGGTGGGTATACGACAGCTTTCGTTAGTTTGCTTTTAAACCAAAGTCAAACAATTTTAAATTCAAAGTTAAAGACTCTTTTTTTTAACAATAAAAAACTGGCTTTTTTCTCTTTCTTTTTTATTTTTTATTTATTTTTAATTTTTTTCTTCCAATAGAAGCACGACTACATATGTCTTTATGAAAGGACACTTGTTTCAATAAGAAGAACCACTTTCTAATTTTTGTAAGTAAGAGACAGACGAGAATACTTAACGGATTTCAATATTGTCTTCTAAAGTAAGTAAATTATATTCGGTCGCGATTGAATTTTTTACACCCATCACCGTTATGCCAAGAAAAACAAAAGGAAAAGCTTAACTTTCCTGCTTTGCAAAAAGGAGTGGGCACACCTGATTTTTTCTATTTTCTATAATAAGAGCTTTCGCCGCATAGGCGTGTGGATGTTGTACGCCTGACCTTTGAAAAGTTTAGTTCAAAGTAATGGGGCAATGTTTACCACATATACTACATGATTGGATAGTCGGACAGCCGGACGGATGGACAGATAAGCAGACAGCCATGCTTAGACGTATTCTGAATCTTTAATTAGCCAAAAATGTATATATTTATATTTTTGGGGTTTTTAAAACTTGTTTCTGCTCGTTATAAAGGTATTGAAAAAAAAATTAAATTTTGATTAACTATAATACTGAATAGGCGTGGTCAATTTTTCCAATTTTCGTATAGAATATGCGTGCAAATTTTTATACATTTATCTGCTATAGTTTATGAGTAAAAAAACAATTTTTTATTCCATTTGAAAAACAATTTCCGTAGAACTGTGGGCGTGTCATTCGACCGATTTGGCTCATTTTCAACAGTAACTTGCGCGCAAGAACTTTAAAGGTTTATGGCAAATTTGAAGTCGTTAGCGGCAAGGAAAATGTTTAAAACGTACATTACACAGACGGACGGACGGACAGACGAACATGTTTAAATCAATTCCCATATTTACTGCTGAAACATCTTTCCGGACGTCGCGAATATTTTAACGAAATGAATATACCCCTCATTCGTCGGTGATGGGCATAGAAAATTTCTCAATGTGCTATGCAATGGAAAATGCTTGCAAGTAATAGATCGATCGATCAAACTAAACTACTAACCACAAATATTCGAAAATGAATATATCCGTAATTGAAATAACTAACGATCACTCCGATTTTTAATATTTTTATTTAAATATATAAAATATTTATATATTTACGATGACTGCATAATTCGCAAGTGAGCTTTTATTGACTATTTACTAAAATAACTAAATAAATAAATCAAAATTTTTATATTCACAGACACAATAATTTAGTTAGCAATTAAAACATAAATTTACAGTTTTTCAAGTCTTAACTACGTCGTAGATCAAGGTCTGTTAAATACGTTAATAATTAATATTGTGATTTAAAAACTTAGAACTTCCTATATATAAAAAAGAAAAAAAAAAAAAAAATAGGCAAACACTTTAAAAGCAAAGCGTTTTTCTAACTTATTTGTAAAATGCGTACACACATCGTGTATATCATGAAAAAGTTGCATATTACACACGTTTACACTACTTTTTTCTTTAACATATGCGCGTGAAATATTTTTAAAGTGAAATCGATCGAGAGTATACCCGATTCTATTGAGATTGTAATATATCATGCAATTAAGCCATGAAAACGTGATTACTGAGATATTCTGAATTCGATTTTTAATCATGTCTAACCATCTGTCCATGCATCAGGAGTTTTGAAAACACCGATAACTAAACGTAGAGTATGAAAATTAATATTAGTCGCAGCCGACACTGAGCGCTTTCTAAATGCTAAAAGCAAAGAAAGCAAACAAAAAATTCCAATGCAACAGCGTTTAGTGTACTTTGGAATTTTTAAATGTTTCCTGAGTTTTATTTGATATTTAAAAGATTAGTTTTAAATCTCGCCTTTTACTTATACCTTACACCCTCAACTTACTGAACATGGATGAATTAGATCGATTGTAACACTCAGAAGGACCCGAAATACTCGTAACCTTTCATTATGTGAGGGCGTTTCACAATCAGTTTAGGCATGTATGTCCGTCTATCTCTCTGTTTGTCTATCTGTCTGCCCTATTTAATGTTCGTCCATGTGTTTTTATGTCCAAGATACAACTCACAATTTTTGATATATTTCGATGTAATTTCGTCTACTGACATGGTCATGATAGTTAATATCGGTGCTACGATGTCTCGGAAAATTCAATGATCTTAAGTGTTACAAAAAGGGTCTACACGATTTCGTATTATAATGTGTCGATATTATTTTCTCCCCCTGGCTGTCGGTGTTACGTTGATTCCAATTGGATTCATTCAGAGCATCCATCTCTTCACTTCAATTCATTTCGGTTGTTAGTGGGCGAGGGCCGAATCCCATATACACCTCGCTATCCTTTTCGCTTTCTACTCTCCAAGTTCTTTCATTTGATACGCATATCGCTGGCATTATTAAGGAAAAATTAATCCACCAGGTCGCGGTACGTACCATCATTCATTTTAGAACTAAACCATTTTTTGGCAGATAATTATCCTTCATTTGAGGAATGGACAAAATAGTTTTAAACACTCCGTCTTGTTGTTTGTCTTATGATAAACAAGCACGAAACCTCAAAAAAAAAATGAAAACAAAAATGTTTAATCACTTGTAACTTTATGTGGGCATGGCCGATCTTTCAAAAAATTTCAGCCCTCTGACTTTAATAATTTCCGAGTAAAAAGCAAAAACCTACAAATTTTTGTTAAGAAAACCGAGTTGCGTTCAGTTTATGCTTCACTGGGGGCTTCTGCTCTGACCAATTTGGCCCATTTTCAATACCAACGTGCTGCGTGCAAAGACTACCAAATTGTTTCTACCAAAATCAAAGTCAATATTTTCACTTTTGCGACCAGGAGGGTGACTATAACAAACACGAGACTGACACACAGACAGACAGACATGGCTAAATCAACTCAGAACTTTACGCTGATCAAGAACATACATACTTTATAGGGTCTCTAAAGCTTCCATCATACAGTGTTGGGTATAGTAAGCAAACGATTTATATTGAAAATGTCGTTATATGAAAAAAATTTACGATTTTTAATATTCCTTAGGCAAAATCATTGAGAAGTAGCATTTCGAGGTGCCAGACGCATGTGGAAAATTTAATGGGAGACGACTGTTCTTTAAATACCCTAACTGAATGACTTATGTAACAAACATAAGGCAAAGACTAAATTTTAAGTATTTTATAATGAAGTTTGATTCAAATTACATATGTGACATATAAATTTACTATCCTAAAGTTGGAACACATTGGTCTATTTTTGCATCAGTTCGCCATAAGGGCGACTATTAGGCGAAGAAGTTAAATTTTTAATATTCTTTGGCAAACATCATGATGAGAAGCATTTAGGCATCGGCCTTGACAAGATTTCTTCTTTAAAAACAATTTTCTTGCTTATCCAACAACAATCCTATAAAAGAGAGAAGCAAACTATGCACAGAGCGTTCGCAGGGACAAACCGAAGTAAACAATCGTCTTGACAGAGACTTTGCGTATGCCTGATGAACGCGATTTTCAAGGTCGATTTGAAAAACTTCGTTTAGAAATCCTTCTACCTCTTTGCTCTTGTAGTGGTATTTCCAATTTGAAGTTTTTTTTTTTTTTTTTTTTTTTTTGTGAGATTTATCTGAGTTGGTTAGATATTGCGTAGAGAAGCCCTATGTTGGGATGTCATTTTCTTTTTTTTTAAATGTAGCCGAAGACAGCACAGATATTGAATTTGTCTAAAGGTTGGCAACATACAATCTACGGAAATCTAAAGGTTGAGTTAGACTCGCCAAAACCAACCGTCGACACTGGTCATGGCAGGCATGAAAGTTCCATAGTTCACGTTCGCGAACAAATCGCAGGCAGTTGCAACTAAAAACAATACACGTGTACACATTATTAACCTTATCGACGGACAGACAAAGCTTTCGTAACTAACCGATTGGGTGTGATGGTTGGCCCAAAGCCAATGTGTACCCTACCCTACCTATGATCTCCGTTCGCCCATACTTTATCGGTCTTTTCGTATCCAAAAAATAACCATCGAAGACTCTACAAAAGGCAATGCAATGACTAATGGAATGGATTTACTTACGGTTCGATCGTATTTGATTTGCTATCGAAGCATAATATGTTTGCAAAGTGTGTATAGGTGTCCGCTGAATTTTTAGTGCCAGCGGAAGGATATTATAAAATATGTAACGTGTTACGGTAGCCACTACTTTACACAAAGCAGAAAACTGGTCTTCTAAAACTAGCAACTGTTAAAAATGGCAGCGTCACTCAAACAAAAAACAATAAATCATTTATTGAATCGGAATCTATTACTCAGAAGTAGTAATGACTGCTGATAACGGCAAGGACGGTAGGACATTGCAAGTTAAAATATGCAAACATTTCCGGAACGAGTTTTGTTAAATGAAGTAGAATTTCTTTATAACGAGAACTCACGATATTATCACTTGTGGCATATTGCCACCGTTCTCCACACCCGCTTTCCCCAGCGATAGTCTCATACAATGATGAACAAACCATACTTTAAAATTACCATACGACATTTTATTAAGAATATTTATTTAAGATCGGGACTAGATAAGTGAAATTGTTTCCGCCCTCGCAGACTTGACATATTATATGCAAAGCATATTAGGTTTGTGCGGTATGTATGTAACAGTCAGAAGAATTTAAGACAAGCCCATGCTATAAAAAGTCATTGCACTTGGAAGATTCACGAAGGGCAGCAAGGCGATTTAATTGTTGACTTTACCCGATTATAGTGTTTTTACTTGCTTTATTAAACTTACGCAAAATACATAAACAAATCCATAATTTTTCTCATTATTTTTCACGAGTGTGTTATTTTTTTCACGCCATTGAGTGTATTAATGATAATCGAATAAAACGGACAAACGTATCGCGAAATGAACAAAAATAATATCGAAACAAAGAAACTATTTTTCTCGAAGACAAGAGCAATTTTTATTGCATTGCACATATTCATTAGTGACTTTATTACGGAGTCGTAATATGTTCGCTTCTCTTTGAATTGAAAATTATTATTGTAATTTAATTTGATATTAAAAATATATGTTTTTCATAGTAATGGGTCAATGGTATGAATTTATTGTTTAACAACAAACTCTCAATTTTTATTCTCGAAGCCACAATAATAACGATACTGATAGCGTAAGTAATATCTCTACATACAACATTTGCGTAGGAAACGCGAGTACAGTTTATGGCAAAACATTTGCAAATTTTAAAAGGGGAAAAAATTTTTCGATAAAATGTAAAAAATATTTAATGACTATTTTTAGATCACCTCTAATAAGCATAATTAAATTAATGTTATGCTTTATGGAAATTTTCTTTCTTTCACAGACGGACATTCAATTCGTTATTATCATAGAAGAGAAAAGTCGTTAAATTCTTACGGAAAAATAATACGTCTCAAAAGAAATTGTATTTTATTTATTTATTTTTTGCCAACTCTTTCTATATATATTTACAATAAATATTTAAGAACAAGTGTCACTCACACCCGGGCTGTCACTCCATTTCAAATTTATGAGAAAAAAAAAAAAAAATCCAACATATTAGCAAACAAAGTAGAAACCTTTCACACTCACACAAATACAAAAAAAAAATACATCAAGAAGAGACGTTCATCATTTTAATCGAGTCGGTGTCACTTGACGTAGTGCCTTCGACGTCAGTTACATATGATGTGATATATGTTCTATGAGTGCCTTGCATGTATGAATTCCATTGGGTTGACGTTATTGTTTCTGTTTTCATTGTTTACGTTTACTTAGTTAGGTTGTTTCGTTAGTTGGTTGGTTCGTTCGTTCGTTCGTTGGTTGGTTGGTTGTTTGGTTGGTTGCTTAGTTGGTTACTTAGTTAGTTAAACGTCGGATGGTTTAGCGCGCACCAAATATGATGATGCCTTTATGAGGAAGTCTAACTGAGACTGTTACTGACAACTGAATGTCATTGAATTCAAGTGTGTATGCATTTACTTTTCATACTCATTCATATGCAAAAAACGTTTTCTGCTTCTGTTTTCCTTTTTTTTTGTTTTTATTTTTGTTTTTTTTTGGTATATGCATGGAGTACGGTTCTTCTATAAAAACCCTTCAAGCGTATATATACACGTATAGGATAAGGAAAAGACAAAAGACTTTCAACAAAATTATAATCCTAGACCGAGTGCATGCATTCAAACTCAAAAGACTCTTAACAGATGGCGTTTAACAATCACAAACGAAGCCTATCCCAAGATTCTCAATTTGCTTTCCTCTTTCACAACAATTTAAATCACCGATTGATCTAAGTGTAGTGGTTGTTGCTTCCTTTTGCTTTCCTGAACAGCAAGCAGTATTTTCACAACAACAACAACAACAGCAACCATTTCTTTGTAAAATAGTTTACCTAACTTTACCTTCGAGGATTTTTTCTGTTTTTTCACGAATAAATACCCGATCGATCAAATAGATAGATAAACGATCTTAAGTAGTTTAAACGAAGGTTTTCCACTTCGATTATTGTTCAAGAAAAATATGTCTCTTCTTTAGCTAAAACTAGATCTTAGGGCATCGTTTTAGCACTTCATTCGTTTTGATGTCGCCTTATATTGGAATCGAATCGAAGAAACCCGAAATCCTGGAACGTTTCAAATAACAATCTCCGCAAATATTTTAATTCTTTACCTCATTGCAAATGGCTGAGTTATACAATAATTACCCTTAGCCTCAAAAAAAAAAAAAACCTTGAAGCAGATCGTACTTAATTTTTCTCTAATCTAACTGTCATTATATGCAACATATATGTTAACGGAATGATAAAATGATAATTATGTTTAGTGATTATTAAAGAGGGTAAAAATCAATTAAAATCGTTTATAGGCCGGTCAACGGTTTAATGTCTTTTCTTTTTTTTTTTTTTCTTTCTCTTTTTACCCAAAATAAAATACTTGCGAACAATACATAAAACATACTCTGGGTGACCTCGATTTTATTTTAAGAAGCTCATAAATAAGACAACATACAACAAGATCAACAATACATACTCTGATGTAGTTAAAGTGCTTTCCACCTAACTACCTTTGTCCAATTTCGCTTATGAGTAAGAGTTCTTGAAATGCTATTCAAACTTGATTAGCATCAGCGTAAACCCACTAACTTAGTATTATAATTAATTTTCCATTGTGTTTGAAGAAACTGGGCTTTCAGTACCGGGCATAAACCCGCAATCCCTTTAAGCTAATAGATCACAATACTAAATGCACAGAAGACAGATCGAAGCTGCTGTGAAAACTGATCCAAATAAAACTCTTTGCAATTTAACACCTGCCCTGGCAACCTGTATATAAGTAAATGCCATTTCTATACCACGTGCACCGTTTCCGGTACATGATCACAAATTTTATTTCCTCCAATTCGTTGACGGTGCATGTTTCAAAGGCTGTTGCATCATAAGATATAGTGATAAGAACAGTTCAGTTTTACGTACAAATACCTGTTAATGTGTACTGAGAACAGTACATGTCGCAGGGAACATCTTAAGCACATTAAGAGTAGCTTTGGAATGTTTTCTTTTTCTTTATGTTTTTGCAATAATCGTTTTATAACTAGACGTCATTAACTGAAAAGTACTGCATGACTGTCATGACATATATGCCGTTGTACAAAGCATGAGAGAAAGGTAAGTAATGCAGTAAAGTACCAAAACAATAAAATCAAAAAAAGAAAGAAGCAAAGAATGAGGTCAAAAAAAAAAAGGAAAAATAAAAAAAAAAAAACCAAACAACATAATATTAGTAAAGACCATCAAGGTATACACAATTCATGTGGCAGATATATTCAATGACTAATCAACATTATGATAAGTACACTCGGAAGAGGATCAGTCAATGTGCTTTAGCATAATAAGGACGTTAAAACAATTCATACCTTATGATAAGCTTATACGTTACAAATATAAAGCCATTAAAGTTATTAATAGATTAGTTAGATAAGAGCGTTCAGAAATATTTGTTTAAACTCTCTCTCTCTCTCCTCTCTGATTAATACTTGAAGCATGAGAAGAAAAATAAATAAAGATTAAAACAATAATTTACAATAAAATTGCGTATGTTATCAGCGTCGCCATTAACGCGGGATTAATATATACAGGGAAAGAAAAAAAATATAAAAAAATTAAATAAGCGCGCGAAAGCCTTGAAAGAGAACAGAAACCACTAAAGAGTCCATTTGTAAATATTAAGTTATTAGAATTCTTATAACGCGCTAAGCTACTTTACTTAATGAAAAAATATTTGCAAAGTGAACTTTGTTGTGAAAATGTATTCATTTCGTTCCGATTAATATACTTTTATATATTCGTAATCACAACAAGCAGGTAGCAATAACATCGAAGGATCGAAATCTACCTTCAGCGCTAACACAAAACTGTTCGTTTCTCTTCCAAAATTTCTTCATACACTTTATTCTCATTCAAAATCTTTCTTGTTTTCGTTTGCTTTCGATAATCGATCAACGCCTTTGATCCGTGCAGGTCGTACCCATACAATTCCATTCACTCTTATAACGCGAATTTAATTTAAACTTTACGTCCGTTGCATTAGATTATGTTATTCAAAAACTTTAAAGGTTTTTCTTGTATTTACACCCATCACCGAAGGATGAGGGGTATGTATATTCAGGTTGTCAAAACGTTTGCAACGCCCAGAAGGAAGCATTAGAGACGCCACAAAGCATATGTATATATATACATTCTTGACCAACATGTAATCCTAAATTTATTTAAGCATGTCCATGTGTCCTTCTATCTGTCTGTGTTTCCGTTCTTTTGCCCGTCTGTGTAATGTTTGTTGTAAACATACTCCTGACCGCAAAAGTCAAGCTATCGCCTGTACCATTCATCCATATTAGAGTGCATGAGAATTTTGTTATTTTGCCTTTTTTTTTTGAAGGCAAACGGTAATGGATGTAAAAAATTCGGTCCCGACCGAATTTAATTTTCTTACTTATTTTTGTTGTTGTTTTACTCAATCATAAAATCAGCTTCTCTACGTGAAATAGATATATATGTAAAGGTGTTTCAGCTTTTAATAGTAATAGTAATTATCATCGCTCAAAAAACAATCATTTATGACAATTGTCACGTCTTCTTATCACATGAATTTCATATTTGGTCGAACTGACTTTTGTTATATATATATTTTTTTTTTTTAGAATTAAAAAAAAAAATAGAATACAATGCATGACTTACACCAAATATTAGATAAATGTGAAACAATGTTCACAGCCACCAATGCACCCTATACTGGATAAGCTTGAAAATAAGGTAAACGACAAAACTTTACATTTATTCGATCAACACTTTAATCGCCTTCGCAGGTTTGCGTAATATTTCTGCCAATAATTTTGCTTTGTTATCCATTATAGGTCATAAACTGTGAGAACTGTACCTTCATTTTCGGAGGACTTTAGTTTCTATCGGACATTTGTGGAAATTAAATGTTATCTATTCATATATATACATATGTCCATATATATATATATATACATATTTATATATACAGGTACAGTCGTATGATGAATAAGCCGATTGCTATGATCTTTTAATAAATGTTCGCGACTGAAACGAGTTTAATGTCTGCAAACAAAAGCTTGAAACTATTAAAGGTAAGAGTTACTCCGTCAGCTATTACCGTACTATTCCATCCATCCGAACGTGATGTCAGGTCATTTATAATAACTAAAACTGAAAACTTAATAGATACGAGACTGTCTCATAATTGTCTATCCGTCCGCCTGTATATCTTTATATATATGTGTTGAAAACTCTTTCTCCGACTTTTTATGAAAAATTGCACAATTTACTCATCTCCTTGACATCTGCGCGAAATCAATTGAGCACCTTTACCCTTCTCCGGTGATATTAACATCTTCTCTCTTTTACTTACAATAATCCGATTGCGAATCATATAATTCATTAAATGGAAATAAATGTGAAACTGTTTTTCGTCGAGGATATATATAAGTGATTGAGTCATTTATCCTGAGCGTAAATAAAAAGACAGCAATCAACCAAACTAAAGTGGGAAACAGTTTTAGGTTAATGCCGGAAATGATTCCAAATAAATTAGTTTAAATAAAATTAAAGATTAAAGTAGTGCTTGTAATGAGTGAATAATCAAGCATGTATATATATGTATGTATGAGGTATAGTTATTACATATTTCTTCTTTTTTTTTTTTTGTTTAATTTTTATATAAATTTTTATCATTTACATTTGTTTTTTATTTATTTATTTATTTATTTTTATTTTTTTCTTTTTAAATATATTTCATTTTCATTTATTGCATATCAAAAAAAAGTTTCCAAAAATAAATTTTACACTCAAGTTAAATGCGATCAGTTAATACCTTACCTTACCTGCCGTTAAGTTACGAAAACCAGATAACTGTACTGATAAAACATTTCGAATATTGAATACGATTGAGAAAATACTAACACCATTGAGAGATTATTTCGTTTTTTTTTTTTTTTTTTTTGTTTAATTAAAAATATATAAGAATTAAAAATTATATTTTTTCATTGGTTAGTGCAATCGAAGTGACTTCTCTACGTGTAGGATAAAAACAAAAAAAAAAAAGCTAAAGCATACGTACAGTTTAGTTTTTTTTTCGGTTTTTTTTGGTTTTTTTTTTTTTTGTTAATCTACATTAAGAAGAGTTGGTGCATGACTAAATGTAATAAAAATTTTTATTTTTTCATTTCTATTCAATTTTATTTTATTGCCTTCGTCTTTTTATTCTAATCATAAAATATATGATTTTTTATTTTTTAATTTATACATTATTAGTAAGGAAATTCTTTTAAAATTTACAACGTCACACATACTACGACAATGCGATTAATGTAAAGAACAGTAAAGCATTTCTGATGATTATTTAACAAAGAAGACGACGACAATGGATATTATTATTCTTTTCTACAGAAGAAAAAAAAAAAAAAAAGCGAACCGTTTTGCAGCGCAATTTCGATGAAACTAAACACGTTTTATTGTTAAATTCTTTTTGGTTCAATTTGGTATTTTTGTTTTTGTTTTTTTACTTTTATTTTTTTTTATATTAATTTTTTTTTATTTTATTTTATTTACATAAACGCACAAACCTACCTATGCGAACATGTACGCTTAAAGAGTAGACCTCTGTGAGTACACAAGAGTAAAAAGCAGTCAACCATACTCCAGTAACTTCTACTAAACTAACCCAATAACACATCATATACACACTTACTCACACAAACACACGCCTCACACACACACACGTATATATATATACACAATTGCTTGAATACACATGCTTAACATATAATACTTTACCGCAATTATCAACATGATTATTATTGCATGGCAGAGTGTAATGTTCAGCATATCCCCATATAGCGTTTAAGACCTCTTTTAACCCCTTTACCTGCAACACTGAACTCGAAAGTTTCGTGATCTTCGTGCATGCATTCCCGACTTTTACTAACAAACAATTGCATACAAAAGCTAGTAAAAGGTGTTAAAAGTTTGCTTTCTTTTTTTTTTTTTAAAGTTAACTAACTATAGTACAAGAAAAAAAATTAGTATAAACAAAGAGCAAGAGCAGAGAAACCATGAAAAAGAGAAACAGACAAAGAGATCAAAGTAGACATTGAAAGAGAATGAAAAAAAGAGAGAAAAGCGAAGGTAATTGTATGCACCCTACCTAACTATTTCGCCTAATGGTTTTCTTCAATGATTGACTTAAAAATTGATTTAACAAGGAATTAATTAATTTATAATTTGGTTTGTAACAAGTAGAAAAAACGAATAAGAGATTCGTGCATTCGTATAGTGCACTTCTCTCTTCTGAAGCTTGTTCCGCATTGAATTTTTTTAGATCACGAAGCTAATTGCCAAAGCCTATTACCTCCTCCCCCCCTGGTCCCACGCCCCTCCTCTCCATGTCCATTGCTATGAGCCAAGGAACGCTTGGCGATTCAAAAACAAATATAGGTTAATATAGTCGGACTACGACACGAACTTGTTTCTTGACTCAACATATGTATACCTCAGGAGTTTAACTAAAGCTATATCGTACTAGATAATACTTCTCTATCTCGCTGCAGTATGTATAGTTATATGAGGTGTGTTAGAAAAAAAAAAAGGGTGAATTTATTCTTCTCGGAAAATTTTCCTCAATATCTGTTTTCAAAGCCTTTCTGATATGCGCTTTTTGGTATGGTCTTAAACTCTTTCAGCGATCCGGTGTTTATGTCGTTAATCGTGACAAAACCTCTTCCTTCCATGGGTCTTTGCAGTTTTAGGGACAGGAAAGTATTGCAAGGCAGAAACAATCTGCTGAAAATTTAGCTATGTCGGAAGAAACTTTGCTGCAACAGGTTCCACGCCCATAACATCCGAAAAAATTGCATGACATGCACCAACCGGTAGCAACTTTCTTAGTAGTTATGCGGCGAGTTTTATCGATTCTTGACGTGCAAAAATGCAAAATGTCTGATAATGTGAACATATATTGGGCGCAAGTGTACCAACATAGCAAAAAAAAAACATTCCAAAATCGAATATACATAGCCCATGAAATTTGGAAAGTCGCACACCTCGCATATAGCTTCTCCATCGTCGCATATATCGGATTATGTGCCAAAAAGGCGGCACTGGGACGAAGTGCTACCCTTCCTTCTTACTTCGAAGGAACGTGTCACTAATTACGAAATGTATGTGTAATGGAAAGGTGGCGCTCATAATACATACGACGTAGTTGAATCAAAATGGCTATAATGCATTATTTGCTGCTTCAATAGAACGAAATTAGCGCAAAGAAAATGCTACCAACTCCTTATGATACATATCACAACCCGCGTCATAGTCGCTTCCTACCGGAAAGCCTGCTCAGAAAATATAGGAAGCTTGCATGCAAGAGAATTTGAATACATTTTCAAGATATAACTTCCCATCCTTATCGAGTGGAAAAAGATTTCTATTCATCGGTTCATTTCCTATATTTCCGGATGAGTAGCCGAGCGGGTAAGAATCGCTAGTACCAAGCAAGTGTTTGCGGATTTAAATCTCATTGCGAGAGAGAGTTTACTTCAGTCGTAGATACATTAAGTACACAGTGGGTAAAGGCACAATACTTGCCGACTGGGCGCTCACCCACTAGGTTGGGGCCGCCACCTCCACATTTCTTTCTTCCTCGCTCTTTCCCCATTTGTTTTTGGCCGCGTCGTCACCGCGTTACGCGAACAGACGACGTCCCCTGATTGATTGGGCATATCAAAAAACATACATGTATATACATATTTTGAGTGGATATTTGCTATATTCCCTTTGAGTTTCGCGCTAATCCACGCTTACCTCTTAACTGACACGTATTCCATTAAGAAAATTCTTTCCAATTTTTTTCTTTTTCTCTAGTAGGCTCATGGGAAAGATTCTGGCCAAAGTCTTGATCATGGACCTCGCAAAATCCAAAAATACTAATACCGTACAACGCGCGTACGACGCGAGATTTCGCGTCGCTGTAGCTGCGCTTCCAAACTTATTAAGATTTTGAATCGCCCATCGAATCCATCTAATAATAATGAAAAGACTATCGCAATCTAAATTTTTCTAAACGTATAGTTTTTCATCAATGGCTTCCTCTTCGCAACTTCGATTTGTTCTTTCCTAGCTCTGTGAAATACTGCGCTTTTGTATTTAAACAAAAAGTGATCCCGGAAGCGCCCTGTTCCTAACAACGGCCTGAAGCCAACGTCGCTTATAGCCAAAGTCCCTTCTTGTATGCAGTCTCTTCAATATATGGACTAAATCAAATTCATTTGTTCATTTATCAATGAAGCTGTCATGAAACTTTCATCAAAGAGCCCGTATTTTTAGAAAGGGTTTTATTAATTTCCAAAAATTTATTAAAATATGCATTGCTTTAGGAATGCAGCCTTTGCTTAAAAAAAAAAAAAAAAAGATAAATAAATAATAAAATTAAAAAAAAATAAAAAATAAACCCAATTTCTAGCAGCATCATCTCGAAAAAACAAAAAAAAAAATTAAACGTAAACTGGGCGCCCTTCCAAAGAGACGATACCAAGTTAAGTCGACAACTGAACCTGATTCCCAAAACAAATTTCGACCACATATGTACTAGATCTAATTAATGTGTTCGGCCACAACCAGCCACAAATATATATATAATGACTTGTCGAAATAAGGTAATATAGAGGATGTGGTCGAAAAAGTGATCCGAACCGAATCAATTTCAAGAGAGTTTGTTCTTGGGCCAAAACATGCCGTTTTACCAAATTTCATCAAAGCTTGCCAAGAATTGCGAAATTAGGTAATATAGAGGATGTGGTCGAAAAAGTGATCCGATCCGAATCAATTTCAAGAGAGTTTGTTCTTGGGCCAAAAAATGCCGTTTTACCAAATTTCATCAAAGCATGCCAAGAATTGCGATTGTAGGTTCAATACAAGCAAATGAGACGGACAGATAGACAGACAGACAGACAGACAGATGGATAGACGGATAGACAGACAGACAGACAAATGGATAGACAGACAGACAGACAGACAGGTGGATAGACGAACAGACAGTTTTAAGGTTTCATGATCGTTTTCTAAATCTATCGGTATAATAAAAGGAGGTTCTTTCTCGAGTCCTTCCAAGTGTTACATACTTTCGCACAAACTTAATGTATCCTAGTACCACAAATGGTGCAGTACATAAGAAAAGAACGCAAAGTTGAGGGGAGGGGGGAGGGGGAGTGGGGTGCATTTATAAATAATCCCAAAGCTAATTTTCTGGTTGGGTTGTTTTTTTATTGTTTTTTATTAAAATAATTATGTTCATATATATATATATATATATATATATGTATGTTATGTAAGAAGTTTGATATTTAAACTGAAATCAAATGTGAAGTTCAATCTTATAATATAATAAATTAATTGTTTTATTTCAATTTAAGCAAAAAATTCATTTAATTAGTGAACTGACCGACCGATCGCCTTGACTGCTTAAGAGTATATATATATAAGCAAATCAAATATTTTATTCAATGATAATTGCTTTGATTTGTTAAATTTTGTTTTTTAATTTTTATACTTCGGTTTAGTTCACTTTGAAAGGTTACTTGAACAATACTCGCCGCACTCAACGCCAACCCGAATCCTAGAGCTAGAGCCTCAGCCCGTCTTATTATCTCATTTGTTAAATTGCAAAATTTGGGAAATATTTTTTGTTTTTTTTTTTGTTTTTTGTTTATTTAATAAAGTGACAGAGAGATTTTTGTTAAATCTAATCGTTCATAAATTGAAGTCAATCAGCATTAGAGCATAGGAATTTGTATTTAAGTTAAGTGCTTTTTCATATGTTACAAGGAATTTCATATTATAAATGTATGTACAAATTGTGCGAATATCATTACAACAATCACATCAACTAAGCCAGAGATCTTTGAGTAAATGTCAAAGCGATAATGTCGACTATTTTACTATCTAATATCTACCAAATGTTATGTTATTATGTAATTAGTTGGATAATTTATGTTTAAATATCCATATGCATACATATATGCATGTGACATGTGTGCATAGTCATAAACATATATATGTATATATTCATATTCTAAAAATGTTGTCTCATATTCTATGAAATTGTTGTCTGAGATATTGGGCTGAAAATTTTCATGCCAAGCAACCCACTGAACTACATATCAAGACCCACATGTTTACTGCCCAAGCACATGCATATACATATATAAATATATCTATATCGTAAATATTTACACTTGCATTTAATGTTATTTGTGTGTCCTATGTTTATGAGTATATATATATATATATATGTGTGCGTGTGTGTGTGCTTTTACATGGACACTCAAAATATTAAACACGTCCGCACACAGCCGTAACCGTAACAATCAACCAAACCATCACGTTCTACGTGCACGAATTTCTGGTGACCAAGGCACTCGAGAGAGAATTATTGCCGTAGCAAGTTAGACATTCATACTTTACTACATATAATATATATATGTATATGTATGTTTTAGACTTATTTGTAATTTCGTTATATTTTCATACTCTATCGTATATGAGGAGTACAATTTAAACTGAAATTTATTCCTTTTTATTCAATTGCCTAGTTAGGCCAGGCCAGGTCTAACGTGGCGGCATGGCCTGTTTGTCCGTTAGAGATTATCTAGCACAAGTAAAAAACCTTATAAACCAGGCGTCACATGTATTACACTTTACTCCTAATAAACTTGTTTCACTCAAGGAATTTATTACAGATCTTACCCATATACATATAAACGGCATTTACATTCCTTTCGTAAGTTGTGTGCGCTGTATGTGTTTATGTCAGTGTGTAGATATGCAAGTAGATGATGCATTCAACCTTTAAATAGGTATGTGGGTAAGTGGTATTTTTACAGTCAATATATGATAATAATTATCGGCCAATAATCTTAAAAAGGCTTTAAATTATTAAAGCCGGCCAGTGAAATACGGTTCAGTTAAAATACGATAAACTAAATTTTCTCGCTAAAGCTATCAATAAAACTAAACTGTATTGCTTTTTCGTCAATTATTAAATCCATTTTAAAAAATATAATTTTAATTTTTTTTTTTAATTGAGAAGAACACCCCTCGTCGCTCATCCTATCACAGATAAAAAACGAACATTTTAGAAAGCAAGAAAAGCTTTTGGATTTCATAGCAAACAATTTGATAACATTGTCAGCAAAAATAGCTGATGGTGTCCACTTACTACTGGGAACATTTCCAAAGGATCCCTCTTGCGGAAAACGCTTGCATCTGTTGAAATTATGTCCTTGTCCTTTTAGCTTGTTAACATCGGTTATTTAATTAAAGATTGGTATATGCTTCAGATTCTTTGGATTTTTTTATACCCATCACCGAAGGACGAGATGTCAAAACGTTTGAAACGGCCAGAACGCGGCATCCCCCGAGAGACCCCACAAAGTGATCAGTATAAAATTCTAAATCGATTTAAGCATGTTCGTCTGTCCGTCTGTCCGTTTACGAAAAGTCTATTTTAAACATTCTCTTGGTCGCAAAAATGAAGCTATCAACTTCAAATTTGACAGAAACGGTGGAAGTTTTCGCACGCAGTTTGGTATTGAAAATGGTCCAAATTAGCCGAAATACAGGCCCACAGCACCACGTAAAACTGGAAGTACCTCTATTTTTCAAAGGGAGTGAAAAATTGATTTTTTGCTCATTACGCATAAACGACATCAAATAAATGTACAAAAATTTGAACGCATATGCTATGGGCGATGCTGAAGCATTTGTGCACAAAAACGGAAAACCTTTACCACGCTCACCCAACATTATAGTTTATCAAATTGTAATTATTTTTTCAATGCCTTTATAATGCGCACAAACAAGCTTCAAAATCGCCTTAAACCATAAAAACTCTTAGCTAGTTTCATGTCCGCCTGTTCGTCTGTCCATCGGTCTGTTTGTGCATTTGAAGTAAACATTCTCCCGTTAGCAAAAATGAATATGTCGCCTAAAAATTTGCAAAAGAATTTGGAATTGATCTAAACTTTTCAAAGGGCTCGCCTACAACGCCCACATGCCTATATGCCAAAAACTTTTATTTTCAAAATGGAAGAAATCAACTGCGCCCACTCCATCTTATAGAGTATGAGAATTTTGTTCTTTTACTTCTTTCGTTTTTTTTTTTTTTTGGAGTAAACGATGATGGGTATAAAAGATTCGGTCCCGACTGAAGTTAATTTTCTTATTTGTTTTATTAAAATTCGAGTTCCATCAGGCCACCTTTGCGTACACCAATGCGAATTATATCGTCGATGTAAATCAATAATTGAACGACTACCCGCGACAAGACCCAATTTTACATTACTTCTGGAGTGCGACAACAAGATCGTGGATAGTGATATTAACAAGTAAGAAATTTATACTTAGCTGTTACGAAAATTTTTTTTTTATATCCGCAACAAAAAAAACTTCAATATCAATAGTCTATACTGTGTAGTGGGCGTGACTGGTGTTTCTTATTTTTATGCAGATACGAATAGATGTGCGGATATTTCTATCCCTATAGCTATTTTAGCATAAGATTAAAGAGTCGAAAAACCGTTTAGCTTTTGACAACAGGAGTGTTCCTAGTTTCTATTGTTTCTGTGGGGGTTCTCATCGCGTGCAATAATTTCCCATGTTTCTGCCAAATTTGAAGACAATAGCTTTACTCTTGCGACTAGAAGAATGCTCATCATAGATATTACGCAGGTGGACAGACAGACAGACAGACAGATGGATATTCGGATATACTTAATTTGATTAAAATTTAATTCTCATCTTAAATATATATACTTCATAGTATCTCTGACGTTTCGTTTTAAGTGTTGCAAACGTTTCTCACAGGCAAAATATACCGTCACCCTTTACTGACGAGCATCAAAGGCGCCATCTTGTCGGAATTGATGTCGACAATTATAATGAGCCGCACTTTTTGTGATACGAACAAAGTCCATATCTTATGTCAACGATCTTACTAGTTTGCATGTTTTTTGCTGCAAAGGTCAACGGCGAACGCTGGTGCCAACCGTACCTCACAAGTCACTTGAACCTCTCGTATATGGAGTCAATAAATTAACATAACATTGTACTTAACCGTTGAAAAAATCAAGTTAAGAAAAATAAAGTTGACAGACTCTTACGAGGAAGCTGTTTGTCCTGTTGAAGCTCTTTCTCGAGACGAGTCATATAACGCTTCTGAGTGTTAATTTAGTTAATTAAAATAGCTTGTCAGTTAAATATATCAAAATTAAAATTTTTATCGATTTTCGCTAAACAAGCTGACGAGATATCGTGTAATATTTCACTATGTCAACTACAGTCATAAACAATAACTTATGCATCACTAGCTTTACCTTTGTTTATTTTCCAGCCTTTAATGACATTTCTTCTTACCTGCAATTAAAAAAAAGTAAAAAGAAAAATATTTGTGTTTAAAAATTATAAAAATATTTTAATATTTATAGAGAAACAGAAATTGCATAAACTATACATAAATTATTATCCTACGCAATACACGCGATTATTATTGGAGCATGCAGGCAACATTTCGTTTTTTATTCATTTTTTACACCAACAAATTCTAGAGTATAAGCAATGAAATTTTTAATGCATTTATTTGGAAAGCATAAAGTGAAAGAGGATTTCTGCTAAGGATGATGTAGTGGATACTATGCTACTATATACTAAGCTATGAATATTAATGAATAAGCACATTAACACATTGCAATGATGATAATAAAAAAACGGAGAAGAAGAAGAAAATTATCATTGTATGGTCAAGAGAGTTTTTTTTTTTGTCATGAAAATGTTTTTTATTATTATTATTATTATTACTGCTTAATATCCTTAATATGTTTTCACAATGCAGCTCTGAATAGGGCCGCATCGCATTCAATCATTTCTATATTCAACGCACTCGCACTGCTGGCTCTGTCTTTTATACTTCCCTTCTCCCTCACTCTCTCTCTCTCATCCTCATCCTCTTGCTTTTTTTTTTCTTTCTCTCTCCGCTCCCTGTGTCCCCCTTAAATATAATAATTAAGTGATATTATGACAACTAATCTTTTAATGTTGCGGAATGCATGGAAGAGAAACTCGGGAAAATTTATATTGATTGCCACACGATCTAAGGGTTAAAAAAATCACATATATCATATACATACATAAACTATACGATGAACACGTAAATCAACACAAGTGAAAACACTATAGTGGGGCACGATCCACCATTAAACACCCTCTACCCTACCCTGCCTACACTAACCTACAGCTATCCATAGATATCGACTTTTCAAAGTAAGGCGTTACATGAGAGGTGGTCAAAAGAAGTGGTCCGATCCGCACGGTTTTTAATAGCGTTTCATCGAAATATCTTGAAAATTGCGGCTTGTAGCTCGAGGCTTGTATGCAAATTAGACAGACAGACGGACGGACGGAAGGACAGAGCAATTCGAGAGGAATTAGAGTCTTTGTCAAGAAATAAGATGAGTATGAGATGAAGATTTTGATGTCAATTGCGAAATCGGCTATTGAATTATATATTTCTTATGTCCACTTTTCACTTCTCATTTCGCTTCACGTATAGTGTAAAAAGGTGCAATTCTGTTTTTTGAGAGAACGTTTTACGAGCCATTCATAGGTCAAAGCGATTAAGTTTTTTGCCATAATTAAAGCAACTGTCTTCAATAATCAGGCCTAAGACACTAAATGACAACAATTGCCTTCACAAGACCAAAGGCCAAGAGAAAGTTTATCAATACATATTTTTTAACTAATTTGTTCAGTGTATTACTATACAAGCCTCTCTGTTAGCATGTTTCACGAACACGATCACAATTTCGCCGCCATGTTAAAGGAATTTTTCTTATATAAGGATATGCGTGCTACAAGGGGTCTACAACAGCCAAAAAAAATTAATGTTTCTAATAACTCCTATGTACTTCTTAAGCCATAGACAGATATGTAGATTAAGTGATTTTTTTCACGGATTCACTTTAACATGGTTCGAGGATTGGTCAAAACCTTCATGAAAACTATTAAATGGAAATTTTGGCAAACTTTACTATAGGAGTCTACTCTACAAAGCATAAAGGAAGTCCTAGGCTTCGCCGGACACTGAAAAGTCATATTTCTTAAATGAAGTTTTTTCTTATGAAAGGGGCAGGCAGGTTTAGAAGAGAACATCATCATAAGGGGTTAGCGACATGCAAGGATATTTATAAAGATCTTTCAATTAAAAGCGAACAGCAAATGGCGCATGGAAGATAAGGTAGAGAAATGCTCAGAAGATGAGATTATCTTGCCCAAAATGGAAGCCTCTGCGTTTCATATTGCCCAGTGTGATGACGAAGAAAACGTTGTTTCACTCATCCTAATATTTATTAAGTCTTAAGAGAATTTCGTTATGAAGACATTTACTTATCTTCGTTATGAAAATGTAATAACAAGTTTTTTTTATAGCATGCTTTTTTAAACTAATCTCTCTTTTCGTACGAGTTCTTTGTTTCCTATAACACGGCAATTTGGAACGCAATTCCCGTGTTATACGACGGTTACCTGTACTTTTTAAGAATAAATCTTATTTCAATACTTAAGTAAACGCTTAATATGACCTCCGGGCATATTATTATTGTATCCCCAAAACGAAATCGTCCATAAACGGTTTGTTTAAATTTGTTTGTCACCTGATGAAAAATATTCAATCATTTCTTTTTTTGTTTTTTTTTTTTTTTTTATCATCAGTTACAGTATATTTATAATGTTCTCACAGCTTTTCAAAAACACGAAATACACGCTTTGGCAAAAAATTTTTAATTAGGCTTTGTGTTTGTCGGTTTGATGTGATTAAAGGATCTCCCCTACTCGATTAGTGGCGATGGCGGTCAGAAAGAAGTGAAGAAAAAGAAAGAGAAGGGACGTGGCCGCAACCTCGCTATAGCTGTAACTAAAGAAAACTCTAAAACAGGATTGCGATTTGAACCCACGAACGTTGACTTTATGGTCACGATTCTTACCTATTTGGGTTATCTTGCGGATTAGGCCTTTGCGATACGTATATCTATCTGTCTTTCCCATTGAAGTTCACAAATATTTGAGCAGAATAAACAAAGTCCAACTTGTTCGGACGGCCCAAATTCAAATTGATATTACAAATCAAGTTATAGTGTTTTATTTTTCGACTTCCTTTCATAAGGTGCACCATTTTTAGGGAAACCACTGATGCCAATAGTTAGATTCCGCCTTGAGAGTTATGTAATTTTACGATTTAGCAAATTCTTTAGGGAATTTATTGAGCGAATTTTCTTTTAAAAGTCGTCAAACGAGTCGCCGCATAGTCTTCCTGTCATCAAGCTTAAGTTTAAGAAGATGAAAACATCCATATAACAATTACCAGATTTACTTGACAACGTTAGTTAGTTCGAGTTTTTGCCGAGAAATTTTTGTACAAAAATTAATAGAACGGTTTAACAATCCCGTAGAAAAAGGATGATTTTCACGACCAAATCAAAATACGGTAAATCGATTCTTGAGATATCGAGAGATACAAATATGAGCTATGTCTCTCATAATCTCAAACTTTTTGATTTTTCATTCTATGATGCTATTAATCCTGCGTAGAGGGGGGCGTAGTCTCGACTTGTTATGACACATTTAATAGAAAAGTATTAATGTAAAGCTTCTCCAATATTTTTAACGATTTCTCTCGTTAACTTGACTTGAGAACCCTAAGTAGCTAATTGAAAGGCTTCACTCCGCAACACTCCGACTTCTTCTCCTTCTTACAAACTTCTTTTGAGTACTTCCGCCTCGACTTACTTCTTGAGTATGACTTTTGAACGGAACATTGTCATATAGGTTAAGAAGATCTCTTCGTAGAGTCGACCCTTCAACTTCCGAAATTCGAGATCTTGACAATGTATGGACAAAGTATACGAAACCATTTCATCTCCATCTTCATCTCCATTCCCTTCTCTGATGCAGGCATCGGTCGATTAAAGTGGAATTATAATGGTTTCTATGGTTATATCTATACATATAGGATATCTGGGAAACTCATCTATTTTGAAATTTTTTAATCATTTGGGCTTTTTACGATTGCCTCTCTCCTAACTATATATAACTTCGTTGCTGCTGCAAGTAACATAGTAATGGATCCATGTATCATATTAAGCTCTTGCAGATTGCGTTAAAATGGCTTTGCGAGTTCATTACGTTTTCTCGTCTCTTGTTTAGTATGCGTCGTGCACATTTCGGACAAAGCTTTTTCTTATGCATACGTTCTTTAAAAAACATTAATTACAATTCGGCTGACATATTTAGATTGCCGATGAGCTTGCCCTGCACCACTATGAGGCAGTAGCGAATCTCTCTAAATTTATTTATTTATATATTTTTTTTTAACTAATATCTTAAGATCTTAATAAGTTTCGCTCCTTTGTAAGAATAAATAATTGACTTATATTGTGATAACGAAAGGCGATCGCTATTCAAATCGTATGGATAAGCACACACCATACAACCCATACACAAAAAACAAAAAAAAAAAAATAACCTGAATATTTTTTGATGTATTTAGATATTAAATTCTATAAAATAAAGGAAAAATAAAAAGTGTAAAGCGATCTGTAACATCATTTTCAAGAGTCTCACGCGGGCGAGCCAAAATTGATTTCATTTATTTTACTGACTTACAATCTACGCAAAAAACACCTCTTCATCATGCATAGAGCACAGCGCGCCTTAAACATGTTAACCATTGGGATTAAAATCATGTTTATCATATTATTAATTAATTGATACGATTTAAGTGAAAAACTTTTTTTTTTTTTTTTTTTGTTGTAGGTTTCAGTTGCTCTTTGCCTGCTTAAATAAATATGTTTCAACAAAATCTCATTAAAAAGCGTCAAAAAAAAAAAAAAAAACAAACAAACAAACCCACACGTCATAGTTGCCGTCACGTATGATATGAAAAAAAATGAAAAAATAAATTTACATAAAGAAACCCGTTATAAAACGATATTATTCGATCTGTTGACAATGAAAAAAAAAAAAGTGTGAAAATCTTATATCATTAACTTTTTTATAATCTACGAATTATTACGAATGGGGAGAGAGCGAGCGAGAGAGAGAGAGAGAGAGAGAGAGAGATCGTATCTTAATTATTCTCACTTTCTTTGCTTTCGTTTATTTACATCTCTTTCAACTGCAATACTTCTCATGCGTAGACAGTGAGTGTAACTTAATTAATGCTTCGCTTTACAGATCTGATCCTTAGAACCATCATTTCGTTATGGTAGCGGGTCGTTAACGCAATTTTAAAGAAACTGTTAAGTTTAGTTGTAAATGCAAGGTCCCCCATAGAGATATTCATGCTTCGTTTCGAGTTATCAGACAGCTATACGAGATCAGTGAATATTGTTAGATCGAACTTCTTTATAGCCAAACATAAGCGATACGAATTTGTGATATTACTTGAGAGCATTCGATACTTTTTTGCTAAATTGTGACTTTGCTGCGTCTTCGAAAATATTAAAGAGAGAGAGAAAGAGAACGAGAGAGAGAGAGAGAGAGAGAGAGAGAGAGAGAGCGCGCAACTGCGAAAGAAAACATTCTTCAACGCAATAATTAAGTAAATTTTCAACTTAACAAATCATTGGTCAATTGCAGAGCGACATACCGAGCATATTACCACACAATACCCACGCTACGCATTTATATCAAGCAGATATATATATATATACTTATATATATATATATATGCATATATATGTTTATCTGCTTGTTACATATATATATATATATGTATATATATACGTATATGTATACATATGTATATGCACAGGTCTAAACTGAACGATATTGACTGGTCTTTAGCTGAGAAAAAACAATTTCAGTCTAATATCTAACGAAGAAGTGAAGCTATCGGTTGTTATAGCGACTAAAGATCAATTTTTTGCCTGAATACGGTGTACAAATGATGTTGATTTTTCATTTCAAAATTGATTGGAAGCTATTAACGTTCTTCGGAAAGCGATGAAGCCTTCCATTGAACTTCATTTTCTATAAAGCCATGTATTGTCGTAAGCCATGTATTTAACTGGGTTTTTCTATGAGGGTGGACAAGTTACGGAAACATTTTTTTTTTTTTTTTATGGCCATGGGAAGTCCTTTATGCGTGCGGGCACGGTAACGATCAGGTAGGGTTATAGAAGAAGTGTTGTGAAGAAAGACAATAGGGTTTATGAATAAGCAACACTGAAAATGGAGACATCAGGTACGGTGGAAAAGGCCACTGCTGGTAGGTTGTACCAAAGGCAGGCAGACGGGTTAAAGAACGGCAAGTCTCGGTAGTGTGTTGTGAGGTATGCAAGTATTTTTTGTGAACAGATCAATTCGAATCAAAACGATCCGCATCGTGGAGAACAACTTTACAATGTTAATTGTCGAATATAATTTGTAACCTACGCATTAAAGCGACATGAGTCCAAATAATCGTTAAACGCAATATCATGGACCAATGTACGCAACATCAAGTCATAATAAAAAATGCGCGACGAACTTGCACAGTACATATAGTTTGTGTTCTGCACACATAAACTGAAAAACGGTCGATATAATCGTTACTCTGCATTTCTTGAGACAGATTAGAGCGTACCAGCTGAGAAAGACGAAAACTTGTGTCAATGCTATTCACTACTATCCCGTTTGAGTATAGTTAATACTCAAAATTGTCCATTTCCAGAGGGCTCGTCCTTCTACAATACTTAAAAATGTTCACTTGCTTCTCTGTACATTGGCAGGAAACATTATAAAGGTCTTTGCAAGCTGCTCTACGCCAACCTAGATGATAACTGAGGCTACCGCATGTGAAATTCTCCGAATCAAACCAGAAATTTTGATAGAAGGCTTAAATGTATTATGACTCTTGATGCACAGTGCCCGACTATGGCACAAAAACAAAACAACAAACGAAATTTCGTCGTATCTTATTTGCATGAAAAAACACTATTATGATCTTTAGGTCCTAACAAATCATTCAACTGAACGAATAAATACGAATATTTTTTAACATTTATTAGGAGGTATCAAAACGAACTGCGAAACTGATTTAAGTGAAGTTCGTTATACGCTTCACTATATTCAGCCTAATTCATCGTTCGGCCCTACAATGAAAATATATATACATATATATATATATATATAAAGAAACATCCAATTTATTCTTAGAATATCATGATAATCGGATTGTAAAAAGGTGACGATTTTTCAAAACCTAATTAATGGCCCAAACTATTTCAGTTCAATTTAAACTAAAAACACGCTTAAAAGAATCATTAATACGATGAAAAGTTCGCAAATCAGAAGAAAGTGATATTCGATAACAAGAACAAATGCCATCATCCGTCAAAATGCGTGAGGGCTACAATGCAACGTTGTGTCAGACCCCTTAATATCGCATAGCTTTCCATCTTCAGAATTCCATTTCCTTCGCGACATCTGCCTAAAAAAATGTTCAATTCAAATCAGCATTTCGCCGATAAAGCGGGAATTTCGAAGCACGTACGAACATAGAAAATATTTGTGATAACTTAGTCAAGATGTTAGGCAATATTGTCATCTACATAGAAATGAAATATTCTGATATAGAATCATCCTAAAAGGATCGAGTCTCTCTCTCTCTATACTTTTTCCTTGTCTTTTGTTCAGCTTCTTTCGTCTGCCCTTTCTCGGTTTGTTTTTGGCTCTCTCCTTCTTTCTGTCTGCCTGTCGTTGTTTCTTCATCTACAACACCTCCTCTATTCCCTCTTCGTTATCGCTCTTTCTCTCTCTCTTTCTCTCTTTCTCTCTTTGTCTTTCTCTCTCTCTCTCTCTCTCTCTCTCTCTCTCTCTCTCTCTCTCTTTCTTTCTTTCTTTCCTTCCCTTTTAGGCTTCTCTACTAAGCCTACATTAATAATAAACAAATGGAAACATTATAGTCGGGTGAGGACAAGCACTAACTACCCTACACTGCTTTGACTAATGCAACTTCTCACTTCTTTTCACGATAAAATTGTGAAAATTATGCCATGTAAACGTTCCATTTTCAACGGAGTTCTCATATGGACGTCCAAAACGTAATATCACGTGATTCAAATTTATCAAAATTTATTCTACTTGCCGAATACCTTATTATTCTTTCCCAATTTTTATCATAAAGTGGTAATAGTTAACCTTGAAAGCGATATAGAGGCTTACTTATCATAGAAATCTTTATATGGGTTGCAGTTCAAAAACAAGTGTACGCAGTCCAATTGTAGTAAAGCCTTTTGTACCAGGATTACTTTTTGTCATAAAATCTTACGGAACTTAAAAAGTTTTTGCCATTTGAAAAACTTACTCTTCCTAGGAATTGGTATGCGGACGGACATTCAAAAAATTTACCCTTTTGGTTTAAATTTTTCACATCAATTTATTACTTAGCGATTTTTGTAAAGAACTTTTGGAACGAAAAGTGTTCCAACCTAATCGAGTTATTTAATAGAGTTCTTTTTTTGGGCCAAAAGACCAGTTAATCTACTTAAAATATCATGTTAAAGTATCTTAAAAACCACGACTTGGCGATTGAAAGACAGACAGATGGACAGATAAGCTGATCAAGCAAGAATCATTTTCTAGATCTACTTTGTTTAAGTGCTCCTAAATGCATATACATACATACATCCGTATAAACCGATTATGTCCTGGATCATAAATAGGTGATTGGTATAAAAAACTTCGGATAGTTACTCTTGATAATGAAATTTATGATTTTTAGCAAGAATCTTTATAAGATTTCACATCTTTAGGAGATTTTTCAAATAAATGACTTCTTATACTCTACGCCTGTAAAATTTACAAAAAAAAAAAGAATTAAAAACATTACTACTACTACGTTGCAATACCAATGTATTACTGATTTGTGAAGCCACACTAACTACCACATATGAGACTTGATTGCAATAAATATTGCCATAAGCAAGGAGCACAGAAAGCTAATAGATTATCTTGTTGCCCGACATTATTTCGCCGATAAAATGCAACCATTAATAGGCGGTCACGATTTAAGCAAAATCTTAAATTAGATTAAAACCAAAAGGAAATCGAGGTAATAAAATAGTTCAAGGCTATCAATTTTAATTAGCATATTATAGAAAAGGGATTAACTTGGCTTTTCAGTGAATCGTGTTTTTGGGGAAAAAAATTAAAAACATGCGGAAATACTAGCCGTCCTCCATATAGATGTAAGGCACGAAAAAGGTTTATTCACTTTGAGACGAATGTTGAATTTGTGCTGAATTTAAAAGCTTTTATACCTAGTTGTAGGTGCGTCCACTCACAAGTTAAGGACAACTTCAGACAAGTTATGGAAGCGAAAAATCTCGGAAATCAAATCAATCAAAATTTTTGTGAGATCATTTTCCTTACATTTGCCTTCTTTTTCCTATCAAGCACTTGGACCTCACTATTGGATCTAAGTGAAGCTGATGAGATAGCATAGAAGCACGAGTCAAGGCGTTACCTCGGTCAAGTTGGTCAAAGTAAAGTGGAGAAACGATGCGTCCGAGGCTTAAGTGACAGAGTTATGATCTCATAATGTGAGCACCGATGTAAACAACGATATTTTCATTCACCAAGTATTTATATTTATTTTTTATATATATATTTAAATATACCTATGCACGCATATATATTATATAATTATTTAATAAATAATTCCATTTTTTTTTTTTTTTTTTTTTTTTTGCAACATTTATTTACCTTTTAATTCTGACACTGCTGCAAATTGCAACAACACTTAGGCTCTCGCGCTTCTCAATTTCACACCAAAAATATATATTTTACACCAAAAATTACGCTCAAAATGCAAAAAAAAAATAATAATAATAATAATCGGTAAGAAACTTTATATCCTTGAATTTAACTCAGTGCGAAATATTTTTATGTTACATTTGTTTGTTTCTTTTGGTATCGAAAGAAAAAAAAAAAAAACATGAAAAATTTTACCCATACACATGGAAAATGACAAAAAAAAAATTGATCTCTTTTTAAAATTACGTTTTTTTTTTCTTTTGTCGTTTTTGCCAGGGATTTGAGAATTTCGTGGTTTTAGCTATAAAGATGCGCAAACCTAAACTAAGCGAATTAAGTCCCAATTAAAAAAAAAAAAGAAAAAACCAAAAAATTTCACAAATATTTTCTGATTCTGATGTTTCCAATGATAATAAACGAAAAATATGTAATTAAATGTCACGCAGAAAATGTAATAAAAAAAAAAATGAAAAATAAAGAAATAATTTATAAATAAAAAAATAAAACAAAAAAAAAATTGATAATATGACAAAGCAGACGAAAGTTTCTTCTGACAGTCCGAATGCCCGAAATGAGACAAAGTGATTCGGGAACATGCGGAAGTGGAGCACAAGAATTTAAACAAGTAAGAAAATTATATTCGATCGTGACCGAATCTTTTATACCCATCATCATGATCCTAAGAAGGACAGAAAAAAATGAAAAGTACTAAATTTTCATGCTTTATAATAGTGGAATGGGCGTGGTTGATATTTTATATTTTTAAAATAAAAGCTTTTGTCGCATAGGCGGCTTTTTGGAGCTTGCTTCTACGCCTTATAAACGTATTAAAAAAAAAAGAATTTAAATTTTGATACGCTACTATATTGAGTAGGCGTGGTCAATTTTTTCCATTTTTGGACAGGTACGACATCACTGACCATACAATATGCGCAAAAAAACATTTTTCTATTCTTTTTTTCAAAAAAACAGAGATGTTTTTAGCTTATGTGCTGCTGTGGGCGTATCCTTCGACCGATTCGACTTACTTTCAACTTCCAATGTTTCTGCCAAATTTGAAGTCGATAGCTTTCTTTTTTTCGGCCAGGAGAATGTTTTTGCAATAGACACTACACAGATGGACAGACGGACCACTTTAAATAGATTTAGAATTTGGTGCTGATCAAAAATACAGATACTTTGCGGGATCTCCGATGCTTCCTTCCAAACGTTGCAAACATTTAGCAAAATGAATATACCCCTAATCCTTCGGTGATGGGTATAAAAAACAAAATAGAGTTGTATTCACCTCAAGTTACTGCCGTAAGAAATTCATAGCAAAATTCCGAGAAACATCGGAAACATGGAAATCGGTTTTCGGATTACTTCTACTTAAACGAATATTTTGATTATTAGCACAATTTTCAAAAGCGAATCACTTCTGCTGGCACTTTATGATCTATTTTGCGTAAAAGAGTTAAAAGCCTGGGTACATATGTGAACGCAGGTACGCTTGAGCTGAACCACTGAAACAGAAAACGATCCTTAGTAGTAATCGCTAACTTTTGAATTATGTCACATAGGGTATCAATTTCTTAGTTGGCTGATAAGCGACATTTCCGTAATTCCGTGATTAAAAGGACGCTTCGCCAAGCCTCATATAAAATGCATTTGCATGCATAAAAAGTAATAATTACATGTGAGAAGGTCTTTCCAATCGCGGTCGATCCAGGACGATCGTCGAAAGATGCACGTTAAGCCACTCAAATGTCCGAACTTTAATGAGTAACCCAAAAAAATATTCTTCTATAAGTCATTTACAAAAATATTTGCTATCCGGGAGTTAATACCCCATACAGCAAGCCCCTCTGTAACGAGTGTTCGTAAAAAATGAATTGGGGTAATATGACGGAAAAATGGTGACCTTGTTTGTATAACACGTTAAAAAAAGTGGGACATGTTTTTGACTATCTCCCCCCCCCCTCGCCACCTTCCCATGTAAAAAAAAAAAAATAATAATAATTTTTTATTCAGTGCCCATAAAAATTATTGTTCCATACTGCCCTAAGCCTGATTATTGAAGAAAGTTAATCGCTTTGGCCTGTAAATGATCCATCGAACGACTGCTAGCGTGTTGTAGGACGGTCTACTGTCTGCATTATACACGAACTGATGCCTCATCCCAATCACATCGTTTCCAAGTTGTCACAATTGTGAATGAATTTTTACTTAAAAATTTAGATCATTTGCAAAACGAAGGAAGAGTATTTTGTCTTTAGATTTGGATCTTTTTTTTTTTCTTGTTTTTCTTTTACAAACAAAAAAAGGGCACATAATAAAAAATCGTTAAGTTAGTTATAACTCAAAGAAGAAATTCAACAATTTTCACATGAAAAGAACCAAACAAGGTAAGCCCAAAAGAACTTAATGTCCATACACTTCTTCCCTCTCACTACATGTACTTTTTTATCAGCAGGCAAAGTTCAAAGAACAAATAAAACAAACGAATTGAGCAAAGAAAACATATATGGGCACAAACATTCTTGATGGTGCTCATATACAATTACCTTAAAAAAAAAAACAAAAAAAAAAAAAGGAAGAAGAAAATTAAGTTAAGAAAGAAATACAAGAAAGATTACATATGTAGTTGAAGACGAATATTTTGATACTTCTATCTATACCCGCATCGATCGATGTTTAATTAAAAAAAAAATATATAAAAAAAAGTTTATTTAGAAAAACTATTTTTACATTAACAGGAGTAAATGATGGGGCGGGGCCTCTCAGCTAACAATGATTTGTCTTTTTCTCAACATTTCGAAATCAATTTTTCAATGGAGAAATTTTATGAATTTTGTTAAACTTTAAATTTTAAAAACATTTTCTGCATATGAAACAATCAATCAATTGAATCATTTCACGTCGGGCAAGACCGACCGTATTCGATCAATACTCTTCATTATTATGCTCATCATAAAGGACCAATAATTTTAATCTTAAGTCATGACCACCCATCCAAGCAACTGTTTCGATCCAATTTTCATCAAAAAAATAAATAAGAAGAAAATTTTTAATTTTTGCAAAGACTTTATAAGGGGTAAGGATATTCAAAATCTGATTCCGAACCAAAATGCAAATTTTTCACATTCTATCGATCGTTTTGGGAGAAGTGATCTTAAGAGCCATTCATAAATTTCATGAGGATGGATTATATGAAGCATGTGTTAGAAGTGACGACTAGAAATGACTAAATTGATTTAATTTTTAACTTTATGTTAAGCCGACTGTCAGTGATTTCCAATGAATATATGGTTAAGAAAATTTGCCAAATTCAATCTAAGGATGATCATGCAAAGCAATCTCTTCCACCAATGCTAAGAAAAATGCATCAATTTTTTTTTTTTTTTTTGAACAAAAGTTATGAACCATCACATGACGAAGTATCGGGAACTTAAGCTGCCTTCAAATATTGACTAAAAACAAGCCTGCTCAACTTTCTTGCCTTATTGTTATTGTAAGCATATATATTTAAGTAAGTAAGTAAGTAAGTAAGTAAGTATTTATTTTTTTTTTATTTTCAGCATTAAATTAATGATAACTTGATCGGGCCATGCTATTCAAAACTATCAAAAGAAAGTGGACCTTCCCCAATCATTAAACTTTTGTTATTCTATTACATATTTTAATTGTATTGTACTCACATATCATACGTTACATATTAGATAAGTAATTTAAGGAACGCTTGGCTACTAACCGTTACACAGAAAATGCTCCAGACACTAAATTAGTGAAAAACAAATACAAAACAAAAAAAGAAAAGAAAAGCAAACACATAAACACACACACTCACACACACTCGCACACGCATACTTATAAAATCTGTTTAACAGACAAAGAGGAGCACTTTCGAAAAATAAGACAAATCCAACATGTAAGCAAATAAAAAAAAAAAATAAAAAAAAGTCTACAAAAAAATAGCAACAAGAAATTGTGAACAAAACATTTATTAGTGAAGGCAAGCAAGCAAGCTTGCAAGAGGCGCTTAAAAAAAAGGAAAGGAAAACTTACGAAAAAACGAAAAATCTTTATATATATATATATAAATGAATAAATAAAAATCGCCTTAAAAAAAAGAAGTTAAGCGCAAGTTTAATCTTACACTTGTTATCTCTACGCATAAGTTTTACTTTGAGCACCTGAGCACCTTCTTAATGCACTTTCAATACTTTCCATACACGCACACAATACACTTTTATTTTCTAATTGTCACTAATCTAATTTTTCCTCTTTCTTTTTTTTTTTTTTTTTTTGTGTTTAATATTTATATATATATATAGATGTATTTTAATTACAATCCTTGAAGCTTTCGAGCAATTTGATGTGTGTTTATGCGGCAACTTAACTACAATAACTAACTAACTTTGCTAATGTACACCGTTGGCATACAAAGGTTCTTATTACATACAAGCTCACTTATATATGCGAATGTACGGAGTTTTAACGGCAGAAAACCAAAAGGCAGACAGACAGGTTTGATTTTGATGGTGCTGCTTGCTCTTACATTTATACCAGCGACAATAGCAATGCACACTGCATGTATAAAATTATCCTCTTTTTACACAACTGCAATCAAAACAACAGGAACAACAACAACAACAACAGCAATTATTATTGTGCCTGCATACATATATATATTTATATATATATATATATAAGATATAAAAACGACTCATTACTCGCTATAGTAGCATTCTAGTAAGTGTGTCTGCAAAAAAAGTTATTTTGTGGTTTCATGGTATGTAGGTGTGCGTGCATATATATGCATATATATATATATGGGTGTGTATTTATGCTTGTGCATATGCATAGCATAGTTTGGAATCAGCTGTTTTATTAGTATGTGTTGTATTGTTGTATGTATTGCATTAAACTGTTGTCATAGTTGTTTTACAAAAAATCCAACTAACTACTCCACTACATAAACGAAAAGAAAGAGAGCAGCTCTTCTCTAATTCTCCAATTGGCGAGTTACCAATGCGTTCGAGCAATTGAATACTGTTTAATACTGTAAACGAAAAATTTATAAAAGCTTAAAAATAAGACATTACTACGAGCTTTTCTTCGAAGTTCTTCGCGTATTTCTTATTTTTGTTTCGTAGTAAAATAAATACAAATCAAAGTAGAAAGTAGAGAAATGATATATATGTTGAATATGTAATAAATAAAAAATAAAATAAATGAATAATAAAATGATTGAATAATATGTGAAACTATTAAAACAGAATAAATATGTAAAAAATTTAAATAATTGTTTAGAATTAATTCAGAAAAAAATCGATAGCAAAAATCGTTTTGCGAAATTTAAAAAAAATTAAAGAATTAATATTTGTGTTATACATTAATTATGAATTTTTGTTCAACGAATGTCAAGAATAGAACGTGTCATATAATGGTACGGTTTTGACAACCCTGTAAAACAGTATTGTCATCCAGGGCATCATATGTTTAGTGGTACGTTTGCTATTTATTTGCAACATGGATCGTTTCGCAGCCGCTGAACCTGTTCACTTAGTAAAAACTTACTTAACAAAAAAAAAAGCAAGTAATTCTGTAATAAGTTCCTTTCCTGGTTATGGTCAATGTAATGGACCCAAGGTTGAGCGCAATGAATCTGTAACGGACTTGTTATCCATAACATGGGAATGGGATGGAAATTGACCGTGATGTGGAAAGATCGTCTCGTTTTCTCACCGCTGCACTTTTTTCTTATGTTACGCAAACGATCGAGTTTATGCGAATAAATTTTAAGCTCGTAACGTTTTGAAAACGAGAATCCATCAAATTATGCCTGTTGGAAAACATTTGTATGACATTATATTCCACAAGTAATGGCGAGTTCAAAATAACATATTGAAAAAAAAAAACGATTTAATTCAAAACCCAAACAGAAGTGTGAGTTCTTTACAGTTATTTTCGAAACCACAAAAAGGATGGCCCTATACTAAATCCGAATTTGCCGCAGCTATGTAGCGTGTCGCGAAGTTCCTCAACTTAAACATGTCTCGCGAGAGTGGCCCCTGTGTTAGCATTTAATAAATAACTTTTCAAAATATTTTTTTTTTTTTTTTTTTTTAATATCTAAATACGTAATCCTGGAATGAAATGAATCCATTGGGCTTTCTTTTATCCAAGGACATTGCCGAAAAAGAGGAAAGAGAGAAAAAAATACTGCAACCACCGTAGGAGATTATGAATAGTATATAAAGTATACAAGAAGAAGCAGAAGAAGAAACAGTATTAGCTATGTCAGTCTATATGTCTACCTGTTATACATTTGTCAAAATCACGAGCGCAAACTTTAAACTTTCTTTGGGAAAAATAAAATTTTGTTCACAAATTCATCAATAATTTATATTGGTCGCAGGAGGAGAATGGCAAGCAATAATAACTCAGTTATTTAAGTTAACTTGCCTACCTTGTCCTACCATATTTAATATCTTCTCACTACAATTAATTTGTAAAAAATTACGCAAACATGGTTACTGCTCTTGAAAATTAGAAAGTGATTTCAATACTGCTTACAAAGACTGAACTATCATTGAGAGTATTTTATATTTGGCAGTAGCAACTCTGTTTAATCGGAAAATGAAAAAGAGAACGAGGCTGAGACCGAGACCGAGAATGAGAGTGAGACTGATAGAAAGAAAAATATTTCATTCGGCTGCAAATTAGTTGAAAACTATATTGCAACTGGTGAGTGTGACCCCCGTCATAGGTAACAAATTTGTTTGTATTTGCGCATAAGCAGTCTGCAAAAAGCATTACTCGACAACGTGAGTATGCAATACTTAAATACTACAACCTTTATATATGTGCTACGCTAAGTATTTATTTAGCAGGCAATCTACTACGTCTCGTTCCTTTTTATTGAACAAAAATAACTCTCGCCTTTGCCCGGATATTTTCTTTTGAACATTTTCAACGCGTGAATCATACAGAATACCGTCGCACAGCTTTGTCTGTACTATTGCCCTCCGCTCATACGATAATCGCTCTCAATCAGGATAATAAAATCATAAAAGAAAATTTTCATTTTTCTTATTTCAATATTTCCGTGCCTCGTCTTCATTTTGTTAGCAATAATAAATGATTCATAGCTTTTAATCGTTTAACAATTTTTGAAAGGAGTATTTGTTTTAAATCGTTTTTCAAATTCTTGCGTAGCGTACATTCTTCTTGTAGCGTACAAATTGCGTTTATATTGAAAAACCTTTTTTCTTAACGATTTTAAAGGAGCCACCCACATAACCCTCACTATCGGCGGTTTTTTTTTTTTTGAATTCATTAATTTTTTATATCTTTTATCGGACATATATGTTAGATTTATTGCATGATTGCGTCGAGTTTGTCCGTTAGCCCTAAGTAGTTAAGCATACATTTCGTTTGAATTGAAAAAAAAGGAATTGTTATCCGTTTAGTTTCCCTGGTATTAATGATCAAAAACATATGTAATGAAAATAAAAATGGCAACACCAACAACAACAACAATAATAATAATAATAATAATACAAGAGGATTTAAAATAATACACACGCATACTGTGTGATATAAACTTTCTACCTTGTTATCAAATCTTATAGATAAACTTATGAAGAATATTAAAACATTTCATTCAAATCGAAAGAATCTGTTGTCGCGCTGTTTGTTTTTTTTTTTTGTGTGTGTCGGTATAATGATTTCATACTTGATAGGGTGTAACTCTTTGACTCTATAGACTTTAGTTTTGCTTTGCTATATATTTAGAATCTAATCTTGGTCTACTTAGTCCGAGTGTTGGATCGGCTGGATAGGAAAAATTACAATTATTCTAAAGCTTTACTTGTCTCTCGTGAAATTAACAAAAATTATTAAACATTTGCGATTTCATTGAATTTTTAATTTTTCTGTTACTTTTCCAAGTTTAAAACCGAAAAAATATATGAATATAACATGACCTTGAACAGTTAGTTTAGCTTGAATAAATAGAAAATAAGCGTTGCATTTGTTTAGCCAGTGCGCTAATGCAAGCGAAGACAAGCACCTATTACTAATAAAAAAAATTTCATTTGAAGCAAACAGTTATAACTGCTGACATATAGATGGCATTACCTATAAACAATAACATTTTCTGTACAAAGACAGCAGGAAAAAAGAGTTTGTTTGCGCTCATTCATTATCTGCAAAGAATGTTAAGTAAATCGTTAAGCAGTTTAATAAGTTGCTATATAATTCCATATCATGTCTTTTTTTTTTGTTATGGAAGTTAGGGATCGGCATCCCGATCGGAATAAGTATTTTTTTTGCTTTATTTTGTCTTTCATAAGAATAAGCGCAATTATAGTCAGGTAGAAAGAAGTAGCAAAAGAGGGATAGGACAGCCGTACGCCGTATCAATATCGAATAAACATTCATTACAGCTACGGACACACACCAAACATAATTAAAGCACGATCTATCACGGAGTAACAGCTCATATAGAGTTGTTAACTTACCCCATCACCCCAGCAAGGATGATGGATATGTTCATATTTTGATGATGGATATATTCTGCTGCGCAGAGAGATTATAGTTACGGGATAAGAAAGTTAGTAAAACATTTTCTTCTTCTTTTTTTTCTTGTTGATGAGTTACATAAAATTCATATAAATTGAGGAAATATGTATAATAAGAGAATATAATTGAGTATAATTTTGGATAATACAAACTTTACATTTAATATCATTACAAGTTAAAAGGAGCGGCAGGCATTTTTTTTAATAACTAATTATATGCAAAATGAAAAACAAAATGAACAGCAACAGCAATAATTATTAATTTTAGATAAGAGATAAGAATTTCTAACAATAGTGACAATAAATGAACAGCTGACGAAAGTGATAAAGCATATAAATGAATACCGCGTTACCCCGTTAAGTTAAAAAATCCCTGAATAAATCATTAAATTAATTTTAGTCAAAGCCAATGAGAAGTGTGGGGTTGTAGATGACCCCTTTTTCTGTTACTGTTATTGTTTGCTATCAGTTCGAAGGCTGTTATATATCCATCTGTACGCACAAACATTACGTACATACAAAAGCTTACGCATATGTAGTTTGCTTTCAAATTCGACCGTTTGCTTATCTGCCGTTTCACTTCATCAGCTAACTGATGTTAACGAGTATATTCGTCATAGGTGAAAAGTAGCGACCATACGTTATTTAAATTGTAATTTTAATGGAAAACACTTTAGTCGGGTAAGGTCAACGATTAGATACCGTACACCACTTCACCTACTACAGTCACAGTTTATTCACTTTGGTGATGATACACCAAAAGTTATACATTATTTATATCATGCATTCCATGGTGGCCCTCATTGTGGGGGATACTCAAAACATCAACTAACGTGGTCCAAATTGAGCAAACTGATTATCCTTATCGAAGATTTTATTATTTTCCAATTGCTAATAACGATTTCAGGATTTAATATTTCATGAAAATTCTTAAATGCGATGATGTTCAAAAGGTAGACTTACTTGATCCAAATTTTACTCAGTTAAATTCTATATCACTCTTAGTCTTTTGGATCAGTTTGCATCATAAAAATAAACAATTCGACATATTTCGGCCATATAAACGCCATATTTTCCATTATAATCCTGATATAAGATTGTATTGGGGCTCCAAAAAATAGACCTATGTGATCACAAATTCTGCAAGTTTTATTTTTTTTATAGCATATTATGACTATACGCAAAACTTGATGAAAAAATATTAAAAATTAGTAGGTTTCAGAAAATCGAAGTTGACTGTCGATCATAACCGAATGCAATTTTCTTATTTACTTTGCTCGAAACAGTTATTGATATCTGAATTTTCACATTCGCTCATTCACGCACGTGAAATCCATCTTCATCGCTCTTTCCTCCCATTCTAGAAGAAAACAACTATTATCTGTTTAAGGGTTTTCGTAGTCGATCTGAAGTTGTATGGACGGCAGATTACTGTTACCTTGCGTGACAGTGTGGAAGTTTAATTCCCTATTTCTAATTTTTTATTTTTTTTGAGATTCAATTTCTGGGATTGTGTCTGCCACCTGTCAATCCACAGATCTGTTTAATACAAGAGCAAGAGTTCGACACAAAAATCTTATACGAAATGAATTCTTATATCGCATAGTATTTAGGAAGTGATCAAATCGGAAAAAAAGCCCTCTGAGCCGAGATGCAAGAGGTGCTGCAACTATTTAAGAGGTATTAGAACCCACTGTTATTTATGAACTGTAGGCCTTTTGCATAGATCATAAAAATGATCGAAATGGAAACGAACTATTTGCATAGTCTTGCGTATGTGTGTATGTGTGAGCCGTGCCCTACATTAAATAACTTACACCCTAAACCCTACAGTTATTCGTGTAACGATTTTTTAAAATAAAGCTTTGTATGAGAAATGATCGAAAAGGTGATCCGATCCGAACCATTTTTAATAGCTTTTGTCCTTGGCACAAACCAGGTCGGTTTACCAAATTGCGACCTGTAGATCGAAGACAGGTAAACGTGAAGACAGACAAAAGAAACAGATGGACAGACAAGATTAAATCGACGCAAAAAGTGATTCGGAATCGGCCAGTATAATAAAAAAATGCTTCTCAAGTTCTTCGTATTGCGACAAGTTTATAATTTCTATGAAAAAACTAAATCTTAATGCATGCTAAAGTAACATGAGAATATTTTTGATGGAAATATGGATATATAGTCTTTTTTAAATTTCCTTCCTCTCGGACAGAGAATCACATTCGCTCCAGTTTAGTCCGATTGACAATTTCCCGCATAAGATGAGTTTAAATTTTATTTGCCTCCTGCGAGGTTTTATGTCGTGATAAATAATTTAATTGCTTTTCAAACCATTTAAGGGTGGAAGAGAAAATATCTTCGCAAAATTCTCAATGTGTTGGTTTTGTAAATCATATCGAGAAGATCACGATATTCATTGAAATACTAAGCTTAGCAATGAAATCTAGATTTGCCTCAATGGCTTCGTTAGTGAGCACTACTTGATTAATCGTACGGTATCGAAAAGCTTAAAATGGAATTCGAATAATGTCCTGAATCGATTTAAATTTGTCTGTCCATCCGACCGTCTGATGTGTGAGCTGAAAAGCTTAAAATGGAATTCGAATGATGTCCTGAATCGATTTAAATTTGTCTATCCATCCGACCGTCTGATGTGTTCTTGCCCCTATTCTTGTGTTCAACTTAGAGATCTCTAATTTTAAGATATTCGGACGAAACTTCGTGTAGTAACGCATTTTGGCTCGAGAAAAAGTTCTATTGGAAATCGGATTTGATCGGACCATTTCGTCTATTATGTTTTATTTTGAAAAAATCGTGCAAAATCTTTTCGCAATAGTATTAAATTGATGTAAGAAATGTGAAGTCCCCTTCCCTTTAACCGTCTCGACGATAAATGAGCCCTTCTATGACAGTCAAAAAACCTAAATTTTAGTACTTTATGACAAAAACCAGTGAACAAAAATAAGATCTTTAACAAGATCATTTAACTTAATAGGCTAGAACCGCCTCAGCTTACACTTCGGTTCACCTTCTATATAAGAGATCCAATAAAATGCATGTTTTTACCTGGAAATAATACGTAATTCTTGCTTTATTTTATCAAGAAAATAAATGCAGAACTACATTAGGTGAAGTGGTATCGGTCGTCGATATCGGTATCTGACTATAATGGTTTCAAATTTCGACTGGTCAATATCTAACCTGAAACTAGGTTTAATCGAACGCTAGATGTGAAACAAATCGTTTCACAGTATATGCCGCATAGGTGCCCCATACTTAATTTCAAGAAGTGAAAGAATCCAATCTGATATCAAGAATCCAACCCATTAGGCATTTGTAGTATAAAACAAGGCCCCAGTGGGCCAGGACATGGTAATTGGCAGAGTTAGCGAAAGTAAAACTCAATGAGACAAGCGCTTAAACGAAAATTGTTTTACGATTTCCGATCAGTTCGGAATTAAAAATCATTTGACGATCGGCCATAAATTGCTTTGCAATCGATTAGAAAGCTTTCATTACGATCGAATTTCATTTTTTTCTCTCAAAAACCTCTTTACGAGACAGCATATGAACCTGATCCTTAATGGACTTGATTGATCATCGCGTTCGAAATTTTATTTTCAAGTAGACGAACGCAATACGATTATTAGATAAATAGATAGATAGATGTTCAAGCTTTCAAGTCATAATTAATGGTAATCTTAACTAATTAAACGATTTTTTCTTTTATTTGTTTAAGCAGCGTTTTATTTAAGTTTTTTTATTTCTTTTTATTTTTTTAAGTTAATAACTTTTTTTTAAGACAAAAATTATAAAGAACTTTTATTGTTTAAATTAAAAAAAAATAAAAAATGTAAATAATAAAATTTATATAATAAGGAAACATTATGAAAACAAAAAAAAAAAAAAGAAAACAAAAACATTATTTGAAATTAAAAAAAAAAAAAAAAAATTATAAATTTTATCATTAACTTTAAAAAAATGATTGTTTATAAATGCTTAAATTAAATATTTTGCTGAAAATATATAAAGAAAATATTTAAAAATAATTTTACTTTTATATAATAAACAAGAAAATATATCGACTTGAGCCGAATTTCGTTACACTCATCACCTTTACGATAAACATTTTTCTCATCTACCTCTAAAAAATATGATAATCTTTCTATAAAGCATACGCATATGCATATGTCTAGAAAATGAAAAGGACGAACAAAAATATACGAAATTTTCACATAGGCAAATAGCTGAGAAAATTTACGGAATTACTTTTGATACGGAGTAAATGATGTAAAGAAAGGCTTGAGAGTTTTGGTAGATTATCTATCAGACTAAAATCTCTGCTCTTTACGATAATCGTGTCCAGCTTTGATAGCCGATTCAATCCATTTCCAATAGCATCGCGAATAATGTGACATCAATTTTATTAAATGGATTGATGTATAGATGGACTGACAACTGATGCTAAATAATGATATTTAAGAAATTCTTGATAATCACATCTTAAGTTGTCGATGATAAGTATAATGTAGAAATTCATCTAAACTTTCATTTAATAGCATTTTCTGTTCAATTGTTATTTAAAAATAATAATAATAATAAAATAAAAATAAAAAGAAAAAAAAATAATAATAATAATAATAATAATAAAAAAGAAAATCATTGGCACACAAGTTGCAGTCGTAAAACTTTTTATAAAACTAAAATATTTATATGGAAAGGAAAATAAAACGATTTTTTAGAATTAAAGAAATTTTACAATAAAAAAAATTAAAGAAATAATAAGAAATTCATGATTTGTTAAGTGAAATATTAAAATTAAAAAGAAAAAGAAAAAAAAAAAGAAAGAAAATTTAATTTTTAAAAACTCGAATTTTTCATACAAAACGCGAAGAAAGAATTGTTTTGTGAAATGTATTTTCGAAATTGAAAATTTCATTTTTAACGCACTTGAGGTGTTTTTTTTTTTTTTTTTTTTTTTTGATTAAATTAATTTTTGAGTTTTTAATAATAGTTTTTATAATTATTTTTTATTTATTTATTTATTAATTTTTTTTTTTTTTTTTTTTTTTCAAAATAAACCGATTGCCATAATAACTATAACACCGATTATAATTAAGAGCATTGCTAAGAGATCGTTATTTGTAAGGGTACCCAATGTACAAGCGACAACAATGTGCTCTAAAAGGGTTAAACCATTCACCATATACCTCGGTTCGCCGAAGGCATTCACCACAGTTTGTACATCCGCATTAGTACTTGTATGGGCCTTCGCATCGTCAATGTCGTTCTCCTTTATAGGGGATTGCAATTGCAATCTTAATCTTAAATTATCATCCCTTTCGATAAAATTGTCAGCATCTTGATCCTTAACAATTTGTAACTTTTCCATATCCGCTTTTATTTCAACATTCTCTTCCTCAAATATTTCATTCTCTTCCGTTGGTATAGTAAATTCGTATTTGATTTTCTCTTCCATTAAATTCATTTGAATTTGTGGCGTCTCGTAGACAAGATTGCTTTTGCACTGACACATTGACGTTTCGGTAGTTACGCTACAATCTAACAATTTGCTCTCAGCATCTAAGTAATCGTTCAGTACTTTTCCTTGCTCGTTATCAGAATTCGTTCGTATATCATGGTCGCCGCTATCGTTTAGCGTTTCAGTCGAATTTATTCGTATTTCATTTTCATAAACCCCATTGGTATGATTAATACTGTCACCTTTAAAATAAATGTCAGCCGAGTTTTTGTTAAGACGTTTCTCACCCGATTCATCTAAGACTTGCACTTTTTTATCCACCAATACATCTTCTTGCTTATGAATATTTTCTTCATATATTTGAATGATTTCTGCTTTTTGCAAATTCTTATTCTCGCTCCGATCAAAGTCCAAGAGTTCTTTAGATTGCATCTCTTCAGCCGTTTCCCCTTTAAGCAATTTCAAATTGTCGTCGTTTTGCGAGGTCTTAGACTCCATTAAATTTGGCGACAATTTTTGGCATATGGGCGGACGAGAAAAGCCCTCCGCTACTGATACGGCTGATAGAGGCTCGCCATTCGAACTATTTATAGCAACTTCAGTTATATAAGTATTGCTAATGGCATATTTCGTATTGTAATTAGTTTGCAATTGCAAGGTTGCATTAGCGTTTGCAAGATTAGATAATGGAAAGTCGGCTAGACTTACATTACCGGAATCGGGATTTGAACATATCTCTTCAAGCGAATTTAATGATTCGAATTGTGTAATTCGCTCATGTGGATGGCAGTGCTCTGCTTCTAGTGGCCTTTCTATAATTATATTTAATTTACTAGCATAAATTTTATTAAAATTATTTGAAAATTTCTCTTTTTCTTCCTCTTCCTCTTCCTCTTCCTCTTCCTCTCTCTCTTCACCATCATTTTCATTATCTTCATTTGCCTCATTTTTTTCATTTTCTTCTTCACTCTCTGCCTTTTTTCCTGACATTGGTAACATATCGGTAACGTCTAGGACATTTTCTAGCTTAGTTATATGAGTATGACATGGACTAGCATTCGTGTTAGTATGACATGATTCAAGGTAACTAATTTGCGGGATTAAATGAGTAGTGGTAGCAAGACAAACATTGGCTTTAGTAAATGGTTTAGTAGTAGTAGTAGTAGTAGTAGCTGAACTGCAAAACGATAAAACATGTTCAACGGCAGGCGAAGATGCATCTTGATTAGATTGAGGAGTATAAGCTGTACACATAACGGTTGCAGTGTTATTAGATGGTAACGCTTTGTCTGAGGAATTACTCGTAGTTTCGTTACCTTGATTCCTTGGAGTATTCTCATCTACATGACCAAATATCTGAGCCAATTCCTCGGAAGAATTGTACTGAGATGGTGACGAAGAATGACCATTCTGAGGTCGTACACTAATTATACTCATATTATTAGACGTTGATTGTACCGGTTGCGATTCTTCCGGTTGCGGTTGCGATTGCGATTGCGGTGGCGGTGGCGGTGGCGGTGTCGATGATGGTGAATAGCTAACATTGCTATTGGTGGTAGTGGTAACTATTGAAGTGGCACTGTTAGTTGTCGTTTGTACATCATAGGATGTGGTGCTAAACGTTTTAATGGGATCGGTGCTAGGTGCTTGAAAATCGCTACTAGGTGATTTAATATAATCGCTAGACGAATAAGGATTGAAGGAAGTTATACTCGACGATTGTCGTCGACTAGCCGATGGGCTTGACGACTTAACCAAACAATCACTGGACGAGGAAAATGAAGAGGTCGTTGCACTGCATGCTTCACTCTTCTTTACCTTATTCGCTTTGTCCTCATCATTTGCTTGGTCTTTACTGTTCGTTTGACCTTGATCGCGCGCCTGATCTTCACATTCTTTCATTATCTGATCGATTTCCTCAATTACTGAGTTCGGCTTTGTTACAACTCTATGGCTGCCGCGATATTCTGTAAGATTAGAATTACTTAATTCTTTTAGAGGCTGGCGATTTTGCTCAATAGTTTCAACATTACAGGTTGACACCATGTTACGTTCTCCCAGTCGCACATTATCATAATCGGTTGGTTCAGCCAAATCCTTGAGTTGGCGCATACAACGTTTAGCTATATCATCTATAGTTGAAGTTTGCATGCTCTCCAAACTTTTCATTAACGTTTTATCATTGATTTTCGTTGTTTCGTTCACGACCATATCGTTCAAAATTTTTTCGCAAACTTTATTGGCAGCTTCAGAAACTTGATCTATTGCTTTAATCAATTTATCTTCTTTGTGCAAATTCTTATGACTCTGCTCTTCTTTTCCAACCGGCCAGGCGTCTAATAACATTTTACTACATTGTTTGGCCGCTTCAGAAACTTTTTCAATCTCTCTTAATTCTAAATCTAAATTTTTCTCATCTGCCTTTGTATTTTTAGGCTTGGACGCAGTAATTAAAGCCTCCTTTCTTAGCTCCTTTAGTTCTTGAGTTAATTTAATGCTACTCTCCTGAGCATCTTGAGCTATTTTATTTAATGCCTCTTCCATTTGAGATGTCGTAGAACTCAAAGGCTCCGGAGTGATTGATTTTCGAGGCAAAGGTGTAGGTTTTGACGATTTTTCATCTTTTGCCAGTGGATTTCTTAAAACCTCTGGTAGCTGACATATAGCACCCCCTTGGCTGGGATGCCGGAACGGTACAGTCACTTTTTTTACAAGTTGTACCTCCTGTTCCTGCTCTCTAAGACTTTGCAATAATTTAAGAGTGGATGGTATATCATTGGGCGAATTATTTTTATGTATATCCGACATACTACCTGATCGATCAACGTTAGGTGTCCACTCGTAGTATAAAGACATAATGTCACCCCCCGCGGGTTTAGCGGCGTCTCTTTGTATTAAGGAGTAAATATTGGCCGACTGTGTACGGGTAGCTCTGTTTTTCTTTATCAAACTTTCCGTAGGATAAATGAAACGTTCTTTCGATCCAGGTGGTTCTTTTCTTAAGGTTCTCACAGCCAAATCATCTTTCACCACATCCGGAGTTTTACTATGCTTAACACATACAATATCTCCACCAGACTCAATATGTAAATAGTCAGTTTTCGATGCAGGCACTATAGGACCCAATGGTATACCAAAAGGCGGCTGTTTTTCGACAGTCTTATGCTGTAAATTTGCCAATTTAATGTTGCGATAGGCTACATCATCTCTAATAGGATCAGGTTCTCCAGTCGGTGAATCTTCCTCTTCATACTCATCGGCATGAGCTAAAGCAAACTTTTCAAAATCGGCAGTTGTGGAAGCATTTCCTTCCTTTTTCTCATTTTCATCCGTCAAACCCAAAGATTTGTAGATGGCTTCCAATTCATTTATGGCTTCCTCCAGATTAGTAGGTTTCTTACGTGGAAAACTTATTTGTGGAATTCCGTGGAGGCCAACTACTGTTCTCTTTGACGGTAACGGCGCATCTAACATAACGGGAGCACTATGTTGCTGTTCATTCTTTTCAATTACGGGAGCGTCATAAATATTGGATGTAGTCAAGCTTAAATCTGCGCTAGACCTTCTTTGATAGTGATTGGGCATTGAATTGCTTTTATTCACATCCTTATTACGTATTTCTACGCGGGTTTTTTCGTTATCCAACGACGGCTTAATGAACAAGCTACCACAAATAACACTGTCTACCTCATCAGTGCTTGTTTGAAGCGTTGCGGTAGAAGTCGCGGAAGCTTGCGGTTTCCGTTTAGGTTTGTAGACTTCTGAATACATGGGTATCGGATAAGAACGTAATTCAGTTACTCTTGACGAAGATACTGAACGTGGTTTCATCGAACCATTCAACACGGTAGCACGCTCCGAATGTCTACCTCTGCTAGCAGGTGATTGACTTTGCACGACAGCTTTATCTAAATGCTTCCAAAACTCGGAAGCATTTAATGTTGGTGGTGAACTGGGGAGGCCGCTTTTTGTCGTACGTAAAATCCCTGATGAAGGGGGATCGTTCGTTTCGTCGGGCAAATTACTTTGGTTCAATAAATGGATGGGTTTTCGGGAACGCGGAGCAGCATCGGCAACGTAATGAAACTCTAAACCATTAGGTGAAGACGTTTTCTCGAATTGCTCGCCATGCTTGCCCTTACTTGTAAATCTACAGTTCCGTTGATTTTGCACAGACTGCTGGACTTGCGGCATGTTCAATGAATTTATCGACTGATAGTGTGATGTTTGTGCCCAAATTTTATCGTCTGAAACACAACGACCGTTTAAACCGTTAGCTGGCATAACTGGTATGCCAACTTGGTCAAAGGCGTAAGAAATCGGACGTAAATCACCATAGCTGGCATTTTGCAGATGACCTGTAATATTAACACGTCTGGTTGGATCTCTGGGAGGCGGAGGAGGTGGCAGTAATTTGGTTTGCTGTTTATTGTTAATTTTTTGTAAGTGAATATGACTATCATAGCTTACGCTTCTCTTGGCATCATTGACTGAGTTTTGTAAGTTCTTTGGTCGTTGCTGAACATGACTCCATTGTACATACGGGGCCACATGCTGTAAACTGCTTGTATTACGCAGCTTGCTATGCTGAAATCCATGGTTAGAATTGATATTTTGAAAATTTGGTTTTAACGCTTTCAAAGAAGCGTGACTTTCCTTAGAAGCCTCATAGATGGACAAAGGTACTGGTTGAGTTTTCCATTTATGTACAGAAGTGGGTGGGCTAGTATAATTAATGGGTATTTGACCGTTGCTATTCTCACTGTCACGTGACAAACGTTTGTAATACCGTTCATTGCGAGCTGCGCGACTTTTTCGATTTTGATTATTATTGCATCCAGCCTGACTACCGCTGTAGGCGCTCTCGTCGCTTCGATGCTTTGAGAATGTGGCTGAATTAAGTGAAGTAAGCTCTTCTTCGCTCGAACTACAAACGATTGCATTGCCTTGGGAATTAGTAATCGGCGGGCTTTTATAATCTGAACGATTTTTCTGAATCGAACGAGCTGAACGTCTCTCCAAAGAGTTAGCTGAACGGCTCATATGTGATCGATTATGCTGATCTTGATTAATTATTGTAGCATGTGGCAGGTACTGTTGTTGTTGCGGTTTTAATTGCGTTGGCTGTTGTGGCTGTGCCTGTTGATTTTGATAATAATGTTCTTTGGGGACCGGCATTATTTCCACGGGCAGGAAAAACTCAGTCTCCGCATGATGACCATAATGTCGTTTATGATTTAAAAAACTTTGATTAACGACTACACGATCTAGTTCGGGGCCATTGCTCACTTTACCACTACCACGATTTGAAGTTTTCTGTTTTTTCGTTTTGTTCGTTATTGTCGCGGCGTTGACGCGTGAATGTTTTTGCGATGGCGAAAAACCGGCTTTACGATCATCTTCTGTTGATGATTCCGATTCGATTTCCTTCTTGCGGCGAAATAAACGACCAAAGGACCATTTCTTATTACCGCCACTCGAGGCATGCGACATTTGCGAGCTGCTTAAAGCGCTCGTCGTCGCATCCTTTTTATCCTTGTGATAGAAACGATCCATCATATTGTGGTCGACAATTCTTTGATTTACATCGACAATGTCGATTTCTCGTTGATAATCGTCGTATTGAAAACGATCAATATGTTCGTCAGATATTGGAATTTCTTTAGGAAGCGGTAATTGGGGACGCCAGGAAGTTTGAACAGTCTAAAAATAAAAGCAAAAAAGAAAGAAACAGAAAACTTACATTACTTATGCAATACATTTATGTTAATAAAATCATTCTGTGACCTAAGCTCTTAGGGTTTGCAAATAAAAAAAAAACAAAAGAAGAAACCACCTAAAAATAGGTTCCATAAAAAACGAAGATTGTGTCTATGCTTTCAACACAACAATGTTCCTTCTATTGTTTGTTATGATCACGTTATATATATATGTATATATATATATATATATATGTTAAACATTTTCAAAAAATAATTTTTCTTTTTTAATTTCTTTGTTTACCTAACCATACAACCAATGAATGAAGGAAACCATATGGCACGAAGACCTAAATCGATTCACACACACACACACACACACACGCGCGCGCGCGCGCCGGCACACACTAATGACATAAAACATTTGCGATAATGTTTAACAAAAGGAAGCATAGATTTCTCATATTAAAAAGCAGAGCAACTAACTATGCTCGCTCCGTCAGGAATTTCTAACGATATCTATCTATCGGCCAATATTTAACATCTAACCACCAGGTAATATATAAAAATGATAAGATGCTTTGTTAATGCCTCCATTGGTTTAGGTTTTAAGTTAAAGCAAAATTTAGCCCGTAGTCGCATCGGATTCGAATCTAAATGCGGTACAGTTTGCTTTGGTCGCAGTTACAGTCGGTGCTTAATGGATAAAGGGCATAAAACTTGCTGGTTGCGCAATCACCCGCTAGACTGTGGTCACTCCCCGTATCTCTTTCTTCTTTTACTTCTTTCCGAGCGAATAGCGGGCATACCCTAACAGATTGATCATACAATAAATAAGACAAAAAACAATATAAATAAATTCTTTCTAACTACAAACTTACAATCAACTAAGAAATTATATTCAAATTTTAAATTTCAATACAAATTTTTGCCAGCATGATTGCCCCCAACGCGAAGGAATACCGGATTAAGATCTTACTCTGACTGGGGTGTTGATAAAAACGTCCGTTTATTAATGTATTAAAAATAAAATGTCTTTTTTTCGTTCTGTTCTGTTCCGTTCCGTTCCGTTCCGATTCCTATACTATATTTCATAATTGAAGTACTTATCATATTTCGCTGAACTATGAATTCTATTATCAACAGCAAGCAAGCATAAAGTAATTTATTTACTGAAATTGGAAAATTGAGTTAAATTTCCCAAAAGTTGACTTCACTCACTTTTCACGATTTCTTTACAATTATTATTCGAGTATGCTTTTATTTGTCGCGTCACGGATGTACTGTCTTGTCTTCGTCAAATCCCTTTGCTTATAAAGCAAGTGTTTCAATAAGCACAACCAATACTATATTTTTCAATATGTATTCGATTTCACTGTTTATTTGTTATCAGAAATTCCACTCAATCCCGCCGACACGAACAGGTAAAGCATTAAAAAAACTATTATTTGCTTAATTGATATTTTGCAAAATATTGAAATTCTATTCTCAACAAAATTTATCCAAATTGATTCAATGCCAACTCATCATTACACTACACTCATCATACTACTACTGCACTACTCATCATTACTCTACACTATTTATTTTACCGGATATGTTAAGTTTATTAGCATTTCCAGTTCGTAACGTCCAGATGGACTTAAGATAGACTCACCACCGAACGATTCGAAATGAATGCTTATATACTCGTCTGTCTGTCTGTCTGTAAGTCTGTCCGCCTTAATTTTGTCTATATATTTCGATTCTTAGTCTATAATTTGTGCAATTTTCCAATCAAATTTTGAACAAGTTCACACGCTAGTAAAAATGTATTGGATCGGGACATTTTTGCGACCGCATCATTACAAAAAAAAAAAAAGAAAGTAATATCCAAATTCAAATTTTTCTTAACAAAAAACGAAAGGAAGCAGCATTTTCGCATGCAAAATAAATATGGAAAATTTTCATCAGATGATACTGTTTTTTAGACCTCCTTTGAAATGAAAACAAAAAAACTCCTTGATGATGACAAGATCGAAGTTATAGAATTTTTTGATAGAGATTGATAGACCGTTTCCATCCAAGGTCCCCTTGAAAATGAAGACTTTATGTCGTAAGTACATTTTTTTTTTTTTAATAAACATTTATATAATGTTCATAACAATACTGCGGATAAGAAATAAACAAAAATTATTTATTTATTTATTTATTCACTTATTTATTTATATGGTATAAAGTATTCTTCTTAAAATAGTTATTTCGAATTAGTTTCTTGCTTTGTCTGTGAAGAAGTTCTCATCTATAACGGAAATGGAAAGAAACCATCGAAAATTTTCACACTCGATGGTGATGCATTCCAATATCCAATGCTACACGGACAATAGTAAATATGGTATTGTTATGAAAGGGTTTCGATCTTGAAAACTGTAGCTGTTCTATTAGAACGCTGGGCAACGGAATGATTTTGTCGATTTTTACTTTGAATCCTTTTTCGTAAGAAAAAACCAATATTTTCGATACGGACTTCAGATAAAAAATCGATTAATTTTTTCCGCTCAACATTTTATAACATGTTGTTTCACATTTCCAATGCCCGCCGTGCCCAAGGTCAAGTATTCACAGTAGCAGGAGATACATCATGAACAGATCCTTCAAAATTTGCAAATGTCGTCCCGTCAGCACAACATTGACTGAAAGTCTTACTTCATTAAACTTTTTTTTTTTTTTTTTTAATTTCTACATGAGTATGGGAAGAAGCTTAAAGAGAGGAAAAATCCTAAACCGGTCATAACCGGCTCAGTAATTCTTATTAAATATTTTTAACGAAAAGCAAAATAATTTCTACACGTTTCAAAACTGCACGAAAGGGTTAATTAATGAATATTGTGGGAAGATTTGAATTTGCCGCAATTTCTGCGGTAAAGTGTTGATAAGCCTAAAGAAAGACAGTTTGACACCTGGCAGTTTAGGCTTAGTAAAAAAGAAAGCATTACATGCGAGAGCAACACATTTTCACTGTTGAGCAATATTTCAAAGGTAATGAACATTTGCCGACCACACTTCGCAAATTTGGTAGAAAAACTACGGTTGGAATGTTGATGTAACTTCATCACCTGTGAAGAAAGTAATTGGCACTACTGGATCTTTTCTCCTCAGAACCGCCAGTACAGTGCATTACAAGATTCCCATATTCCATCAACGAAATTCATCCATATTTATGCAAGATGATCATGGAAAATTTCGATAAAAGGAAAAAGAGTGTGTATATGCTAGCAAAGCCGTGCAGTCCATTTGCCCGATCTACTAATCCATACGTAATCCTATCCTCTACACATTATGATTCCATAAGAAGAAAATTATAATTAAAACAAATAAGAAAATTGCATGCGATTGTGCGAATGGGAGGACACCTGGTCTAGATCGCATCTCATACCAAATGATCGGTGCTCTCTCTAATTCTAGTAAAAGAAAATTACTGGACCGGTAATACGGTAATACGGTATTTTTCACTGGCCCTACCCTATATACCCTATATGTGGAAACTGGCAGCAGTTGTTCTAATTCCAAAGTCAGAAAATGTCTCTATCGCATCGGACCATCGTCCAATCTCTCTTTTATCTTGCCTCTCAAAAAAGTATTAGAAAAGCAATTTCCGAACGGAATCATGTAACAATTCACTCAATTGATTTCGAAAAAGCATTTGACAGAGTTGGTCATGTTATTCAAGACCCTTGAAATCAATGTTGGCCCAGTGTTGCTAGTGCTCAATATCTTTTTTTTTTAGTCTAAGAATTTATTTCATTAGTCCAAAATTATAATAATAATAATAATAATAAGCCCATCACCGGTATCCTACACGAAAGATTGAAGAAAATGAAAAATATTGGATGGGCGTGGCTGATTTTCTCTATTTTTGTAGAATAATTTTGTTGCAATCGTTATATCGTCTATATGTTGTCGTTTATGCGCAGAATGCAAAAGACACGCAAAACAAAGGTATTCTATGCTTTGGTTCTACAAACGCGTGAGCGTTGCCGACATGTTCCTTGATCTGTTTGAGGCATTTTTAAACACTTTTGCAAATTTGTACGCGATATCTTCATTTTTGCGAACGGAAAATGTTTATCACATACACTACGTCGTTAGGTAGACAGATGGACAGATGGACACACAAACAAACGGATATGCTTAAGAAAATTCCGAGTCTGTGACTGGTCAAGAATTTATGCATAGATTTTTTGGTTTTTGAAGCTTGCTTGTGTACGCATTGAAAAGAAAAACTCAAATCTCGATACGGTACGTGTACTACAACATCCGCCCATAGAATATATGTCGAAATTTTTGTAGATTTATCTGATGTGGTTTATAATCAGTAATCAGTAAAAAATCAATTTTTTATTGCTTTTAATAGGTTGTAGGCGTGTCCTTTGAACGGATCAGCCCATTTTCAATACGAATCTGCGTGCAAGAACTTCCAACCGAATGAGAGAATGCTTTCGATAGATGTTGCACGGACGGACAGACAGACAGACATGCTTAAATCCATTCCAGAATTTGATGCTAAACAAGAATATTAATACTTTGTAGGCTCTTTGAAGCCTCTTCCTTTCTAGGCGCTGCAAACGTTTTGACAAAATGAATTCACCTCCCCATCGTTCGTTGATGGATATACAAAGGAAACTTTATTTCCTATTTAATATAAATCTTGCGTACATTTGAAGACACGCGCGTAATACGCGTGAAAGAGAAGACGCGGAAAGTACAATTTAATTTTGTTTTGGCAAAAAAAAATCAAAACTCATTTTGCAGATTATTCGAATACCGTGATAATTAACTTAATTAAATTCTAAACCTTAAAAGCATTCAGATGGTGTTAGCCATAAACTTTCAACGCGTGGGAAAATTCCATAAATATAGTCATAAAAGAAATGACAGTGGGTTTTCTTCTAATAATGAAAAAGTTGAGAGCTAAAAATTAGCCAAGAGTTTAGGGCTTAACTTAACTTGTCAACAAGCCATGTAGTAATTAAGTGTTAAATCAACACAAACAGCAAGAAAAATGATTCTCTTTAACTTTATGCTCTGGATGTAATTAAATTTGAACTTCTAATGTAAAACGACTTAAGCCGAATTTGTGTATACCCAACACCCTACAACAACTATATAATGAAATGTATTTTTCCAAATCTGATAATTAGGCAAACAATCAAATCGTGAAAACCTATGTGAATAAATTGTGAAAGGAATTACGTTAGGGTTCAAAAGCTCTGTCAAGATTCGAGCTCTCCAAAATATGAGATAAGTATTGCTATTAATTAAGCACAATATATAGTAGATATCGATCTAAAATCTACTATAAATGCCGGAATTATCTAAGGGCTCAAGCGATCATCAACATTGTCCTACGCCCTTAATTCGCAAAAGTTTCACGTTTGTTAGGGCATTCACTTCGCAATCAAATATAACCTGCATTACTAAGTAGATCTGAAAGCTACTCTATTACATACATAGTTCAATATTTTTAGCTATAGCGTCAAATCGAATCTTTTATTGATCGTCAAAGTGAACACTATTTTTTTGCCTCACTTATCACAGTTTGCTATTTTCAATCGGACAAGGTTTACAAAGCTTTAACCCATTTTCTTAAAGGAATTTTTTCAACTTTTAGATCTATATATGCATTAGGTTGTCAATGTTGCAAAGTCATTTCGTTTTTTTCCCCCAACACTGGATTTAAGTGTATTAAGTTGACACACTTAAGGCGCACAATCATCATATATTTTGACAGCTGGGCTGTAGCAAGGCTTGCTTGTGGAAAATGTGCAATGGATTCTACGCACAAGTTTTGGGTTTAGGCCCTTCTAACTATGAAAAGTGAAAAGTAGCACTTTTGCCACATTTGGAACTTTCTACTATCGAAAGGGTAAATATGCTGCTCAAGTAAGAGGAAAAATGGCCCGATATGTTATGGAGAAAATGTATTGAGCGAAAGCTAGTGCAAAAATTAGTTTCAAAATTTTCGTTCAAGCAATTTTGATCTTAAAGATGCATCACATTCCAGACGGCCAGTTCAAGCCGATGAAGACACAATAAAAAGCTGAACTAACTGAAGCCAACCGGTAAAATAACAATTCGTGAGATCGCTGAGAGAGTAAATTTATCGAATTCGACCGTTCATGATACAATATTTACCTAATAAAAATCGTCTTTCACATTTTCATTGCAAAAAAAAAAAAAAAAAAAAAAAAAACCGAAATTACTTTTCAACCAACCCAATTTATAGACGTAAGGTAATGTATACTTATATGTACAAGTTTTGATACAAGCATGTATCGGTTAAACTTAGCATGCAGTAGTAGTTAAGATAGTTCTACCTCCCCCTCCCTCGTACCGGATGCATCACTAAATGAACATCCAGAAAAATTTAAGATAGATCCACCATTTATTACATCAATGGATTCGGAAAAAAAAATCAACTTAAATTCAGTTTAACCTTATCTGTGTATCCGTCTACCTAGCATCTATCCATATGTTTTTTGTATTCAATCGATAGCTCGCAATTTTTTATATATATTCGGTAGACGGGAGTGTTTTACACGAAAGACGCAACCTCGTGGAAATAAATTCGATTGGACCTTTTTTTAATTTGGGACTTTTTAAAATTTCACTGCGCTGCACTGTATGTTGATGTATTAAATTGATATGAAAAAATTTGGATCGGATGAAGTAGTTTTGTGAGCCCCTGTCTTCACATTGTATGAGGAAAATCGACCTATAAAAGTGCTACGATATAAAAGTTAGTTGCACCAAATTTCGACCACATAAGTCAATTTTTGGACGCCCCCCCCCCCCCCCCACCCCATCCGTTGCTATGTTTTCTTAGCACTTCAAGAAAACCAAATTTGTGAATGGTGAATACCATGTCAGTGGATGTTTCGCATCCCCTCACGTGAAGAATAACATGGTAAGATTATCACAAAAGTAAATCAGAAATCATGTTAGATAGAGTGACGTAGGGTAATTTATTGGTCAGCCCTATTTTACTGTAATATTTTTACATATTTTAGATTAATTTAGATCTTTACATATTACCAGTGTTTGTTATGGAGCCTTGAAAACCTATTTTTCTATACTTTATATATGGAATTTGTGGTCCAAGTATGGCCAAATCTTCAATTTTGTGTCTGAACTATGCGTCTTGGGAAAAGTTCAAACATATACGACAAATATTACAAAATTTCCTTCTATCATTAATATAACGAATGATTGCATAAAAATTGTGCCATCCATCCATCCAAAAGTAGTAAGAATGGTAAGGGGTTCCTTAAAGCTTGACTTATTTTCGCAGACTTAAGTCTTCTTAAAGTTTAAAATGTTTGCCTAATAGTGTTTGGCTTATTCGCATGCCTTGCAAATGGTACGACACATCTATTAGACACTTTTAGTGCTGCATATATGAAAAGAAACTTAATTTCCTAATTGTAAATGTAATTGTAATTGTAATCATTAACACAGTAAACACATACGTTGTTCTCATTATTATTATTATTATTATTATTATTATTATTATTATTATTGTAATTATCGCAATTATTCTGATAATTATTATTGTTAATATTGTTGTTGCTGTTGCTGTTGTTGTTGGTATGGCTGATGTTGTTGTTGATTTTGTTATTATGAGCACAACGTATAAAAATAAAACCTTCATTACTAGGTGACGAAGCGGATTTTTGGTAATGTTGATGATGCTGCTGCTGCTGCTGCTGCTGCTGCTGTTGTTGTTGTTGACGTTGATGACGTTTTAAAGGAAATTTAAACATTATGCTAAATAACAACAAGAAGTATTCAGTGAATATAAGTTATGTGACAACACGAAAAAGAATATATAAATAAATGAATAAAAATATTAAGAAGAAAAACACACACACCAGAATGCTTCTCAAGTATATATTCTAAAAATTTTTAAAAGTACAGGAAAAAACGAAAAAAAAGCAATTTGGGCAAAAAGCCAAAAAGTCAAAAAAAAAAAAAATAATAATAAAAAAAAAAATGATAAACTAGAATTTATTTACATAAACTTGTTGTAATAAAAGAAGCAAAAAATATGAAAATAAAAAATGAAAACGAAGGCAATGATTTTGTTTGCTTTTAAGCGAATAAAACCCACCGTCCCGGCCCACGCCACCATCGCCAATCTTTTAAATTAAAATTCCAAATATAATCAAGAGAAAAAGAAATTATATACGATTTGTATCGGAATTTCTAACCCATCACTTACAACATCGTACGAATGAATACAAGCGTACCTATGCGGAAAATCTTTTCTAATATATACCATTAATACCCCCACATAAGGTATGAGTATGCTGGTATTCCATCATTCATATCACATCACATTATGTCTACGTCTAGGTGTATGTAGAATCCTATCTAGTCCATAGCTCAGTGTTGCACTCAAAAAAAAAAAAAAGAAGAGGAAGAAGATAAGTTCGTAAAACTCCATGCCATTGATTATTATGTAGTCTACGATTCGAATAATTTTAGAGTCGCCAGCAAGTCGGATGTAGAATAATTGCAATAAGGATTTTGCACAAAAACCATATACTACTATGTCCAAGAAGTAAAATCAATTTGATTTTTTTCAATCTATTTATTAATCGAAATCTATTCCTTAAACCCAAATAATATCGCTTGGTAACAGTTTGGTCCGGCGGTAAGAATTCATAGTGTCCAACACGACAATAATCGAAGAAAACTGTTAACCTCACCTTGATTTTTGAGCGACTTTGGTGCGATTTCTTTAATCTTGGCTCACCTTTCGTACGATATTTCGATTGAACACAAACTCTTATATGTAGGAAAAGGTTTTTTCTTATTCCTAACGAAATTAAATATACAATCGACCCGAACCATGTGACTGTTGGAGAAAAGATCAAGAGTTAGGTTAAGTGAAGGCTTGAAAAGCTGTATTCCTGCTTAAGGTGGCTTTCCCGTAGCAAGAGATCTTATAAGAAACAATGGCTATTTTTCAACTGAAGATGCAAGCACATGAATCTAACTTTAGTATATATTGTACTAACTAGAAAATCGTGGTTGGCCTACTTGGAATGATCAAAAAGGATCCGATTTTTTCCCTTCGTTTTTCAGCGTTTTTTTTTTTTTTTGAAAGATTGTTATCAGGATCATTGTAATGAAAATACTACATGGCATACTTGTTTGTTCGTTCTGCTTGTAACGTCCAGAAATACACCCGACGGACTTGGTAAAGTAAATATATTCTTTATCTCTCTTGGAGTTTATTTAACGAATTCGCCCTTTTCCTTTTAATTGTCTGTCTAGTCAAGTTGATGTTCGCTTATCCGAATATCGGACGGCTGGCATGGAAAGATGTACTCGGGCATAAACGGTTCTGTCAAAAAAGTACCGGTAATTTTCATCATTAAAAAGGTATTTAAAATGAAGTATCTTTTAACCAGTTAACTGCGTCGATCTCTCGTGTACCCACCGAGCGCAGACTATGTATAATATGAAATTGGAATTGTAATGAAACGACTTGAGAAAGCGATAAAAATATTTTCAAAAATACACTATTATGACAAACACACATTCGTAATGATAAAATTTCATAAGGAAATCCGACAAGGATCGATGGACGAATCATATTGGATATATGCATCATACACAGGTTAACTGGTTAAATTTATAGATGCGTCCAAAATACGATCTCAATTCCCGAGATCAGTAGTCACTTGGTGCTTGCAAGATTTTTGTTTTCGCTTTTCGTTATATTATATAACAAAATGAAAAGTTTCGGGAAAAGAATTTATTTTAAATTTGTTTTCTTTTTGATCGAATTTCATTGACAATGGCTTGTAGTAATGATATTCCATCCATCATAAATGTGGTCATATATCGTGGCATGAGCATAAAGTTCACTTTGGTTAATCGCTTAATGTTTTTGAGAGAAGTCTCAAAAATTGTGCATCGCCTGCGAGGTAGTTCGAGATATATTTTAACAAATCTCGTCGATTCTCTCTCATCATCATTTTGGTTAATGCTTGTAGCATGAAAAGCGTTGCCCATAGTCTTCGATTCCAGAAGAATCAAATTTTTTCTTTCAAAATGTTATCCTCTCTCTCTCTCTCTCTCTCTCTCTCTCTATTTCTCTCTTAATCTAACAACTTAATAGAGGAGGCCCGGGAACGAAAACGAAGCATTATCAAAATTATAATATAATTAAAAAAAAACAAATAAGATGAGTGATGTATGATGCAATGTAAACGCTCAACGAATCATTTCTCGGGCTGGAAGCTTCAATTGAAACTGATGTTGGCAATTCGAAAGTTTATGAGAAAATCGTCTTTAATTTTTGGTATGCGTTCCTAATGGAATATCGATTTTTTTAGCTTTTTCCATCACTCATGATATAATCAATAAGTCGTTGCTACCCCCCCCCCCCCCCCACACAGTTATCGTGAATCATTCTTTGCTTTAGTATCAGGTGAGAGATAACTTGACATAATTTAAACTAAAAGCAGCTAATGCCGTCCATAATTTCTTAAGGTTCAATACTAAAACGAAGATAATAAACTAAAATGAAAACAAATCATAAAAGGGACTCATTTTGGTCTCATCTAGATTGTCCGCTACGATCTTGTATGCAAGAATTAGACTACTTTTTGAAATTAATAATAGTAAGTAACTTTAAATAATACCTCATCCGTACCTAAATGCAATGGAAGAATAACAAGAAGAAGAAGAAGAAGAAGTATAAGGTGTGCCAGAATTTTAATATTATTTAAATAGTAAGTGCTCGTCTAATTGGTAAAGATATAAAAATAGAACAGCGGATTAAAAAAAAAATGACAAATAGAAAATTAACTATTAAATGTCAAAAGCAAATTATAATAAAAATTGTTAAACATCTGATGATTAAGTTAGAGAATGAATGATATTTGAATATTTTCTCTAATTTTAGCCATACGGCACAGCAGCATTGGCGATAAAAGCTATAAAAAATTTATATTATTAGAAATTACACTTAAATATTCTTGAAGTACTCTTTTAGCGTAATTTTTATTTATTTTTTTTTTATTTTGTATATAAATAGCTTTAACTGAAATAATCGGCTTTTTTTTTTCTTTTTTATAACATTTCACTCTTTTAAATGAATACTTGATTTGTCTGCTTAGAAAAGCCACTAATGCATTTTTTTACAAAAAAAAAAAAACAAAAAAATTCCACAAAATTTTCTTCAAGTTCTTTTTTTGTTTATTTTCAACGATTTGTAATTTTTTCTTTACTCTTTTATTATTATTATTTTTTTATTTATATATATGTTTTTTTTTATTTTTTTTTTCTTAAACTTTACGAGGTGCAAATGATTTTAACACAACAACCAACAACAAGCAGCAATCAACGTCTACTTAATAGCTGGGCTAACCGACTGGCTAGGTCAGGAGACTTAACAAAACGCAGGGTTGCGTGAGCGCAAAAATTATCTTACGCGAGAAAACAAATAAACAAAATCAAAAAAAAAAAAAAATCTATTTGAAAATAATAAAAGAAAAAACAAACTCAAGTTAAGCAACAACTTTTATAAATGCATTAAAATCGTTTATAAAAGAACAACAACCCACACAGCCTACGGACGACATTATGTAAAACACAACAGAAAAATTATAAGCAAAACAAAGAGAATCCTATGCTGCCTGAAATGAGATAAACAAACGGCCACTCTTCTATATACAAGGCAATTAAGAGAATTTAGGATTAAAATAGTTAGGAAAATAATAAAAAATAAAAAAAACAACAACAACAACAACAACAACAACAACAACCAAAAAAAAATTAAGTGTATCGTTCAAAGTTAATTGCAATAAAAAAAAATTTTAGATCAAATGTGACGGAAAAACATGCACAGAGAGAGAAAGAACAAGAAAGAGAACGAAGGAGAGAGAAACATAGAAAAAGAGAGAGCGAATTTGTTTTAATTTCAGAGGGAAAGTTTACAACGTTCATCGCTTCAGTTGCTCTCTGTATACCCATCGCCAAAGGGCGAGGGATATAATCATTTTGTCAAAACCCCACAAAGCATATACGTTCTTCATCAGCATCAAATTCGAAATCGATTTAAGCCTACCCGTCTGTCCGTCTATCTATAAAATCTGTTGTAAACATTCTCCTTGGCCGCAAAAATGAAGTTATCGATTTGAGATTTGGCAGAAATATTGAAAATTCCTGCACGCAGATTGATAATGAGAATGAATCAAATCAATGGAAAGACACGCCTAAAGTATTGCGTAAACTGCGAACACCTCACCCGTTTATTAAAAGAAATGAAAAATTGGTTTATTGCTAATTACTCATAAGCTACAGCAGAAAAATGCACAAAAATTTAAACGTATGCACAAAAATGGGAAAGAATGAACACGCCTACCTATCATCATAGTGTATCGAGATTTGAGTTTTTCTTTTCAATACGTACAGAAGCAAGCTGCAAAGCCCCAAAATCTATACGTAAGTTCTTAGCCAGTCACAGATTCGGAATTTTCTTAACAATGTCCGTCTGTTTGTCTGTCCATCGGTACGTCTGCCCAACTTTGTAGTATCTGTTGTAAACAATCTCTCCTTCGCAAAAGCGAAAATATCACCAACAAATTTGTAGAAGGATTTGAAAACTGAGCCAAACCGGTGAAGAACAAACACGCCTATAACGCCCATCCACAAAAACTGGGAACACTTTTGATTTCCGTGTTTATCACTTCTTACTCATAAACTATAGTAGATGCCAGGTATAAATTTCCACCTTTATTTTGAAAATAGAAAAAATCGGTCGAGCCCGACTGACTGACTCTATTATAGACAATGAAAATTTAATTTTTCTCTTTTTTTAGTTTTTTTTTTCTTTTTTAGAATAACAGTAATGAGTATGAAAGATTCGGATGCGACCAAATACAAATTTCTTATTTGTTTTTTCTTATTTCTTTTCTAACAACAGGGAACATCGAACATAGAGTTAAGAGCTACACCATCTTTCAAAACCAAGAGACACATTTTCAAGTATTTATTTATTCATAAAAATCAAATCAAATTTCAATTTTATTAAAGAAAAGATAAGCGATTTTCAGAATCTATTTAAGTATTGTGTCTATCGACAGAAGATTACACACCATCTTTTTAATCATCGAATACTCTAGAATGATCCTGAGATTGAAGACTTGATTTAGTTAGTATGACCAATAGCTACATACTTACAACTAAAGAAAGGTTTATCACGATGACAGGGGCAAGCGTAAGGAAATACCGTAACCCACTTGCGTGATAGATTTTCACTTATGGCATGAAAAATAAATTCGATTGGGACGGAATCTTTTATACCCATCACCGTTCACCCCAAAACAAGACAAGAGAAGTAAAAGAACAAAATTCTCATACTCTATAGTGTGGAGTGGGCGCAGCTGATTTCTTCTATTTTCGAAATAAAAGTTTTTGTGGTACAGGCATGTGGGCGTTGTAGGCATGTCCTTTGAAAAGTTTTGATCAATTCCAAATTCTTTTCCAAATTTTTAGGCGATATATTCATTTTCGCTAACGGGAGTATGTTTACCTCAAATGCGCAAACAGACAGATGGACTGACGAACAGGCGGACATGTTTGGGTGTATTCACGATTTGAAATTGCCCAAGAATTTGTACAGTTTGTTTGGTGTTTGATACTTGTTTCTGCGCATTATGAAGATATTGAAAGAATAATTACAATTTGATACGCTATAGTATTGGATAGGCGTGATCAATTTTTCCCATTTTTGTGCAAAAATGCTACAGCATCGCCCATAGAATATGCATTCAAAGTTTTGTACATTTATTTGTACAGTTTATGAATAATGAGCAAAAAAAGCAATTTTTCTTTCCCTTTGCCAAACAGAGATGTTCTTAGTTTACGTGGTGCTGTGGCCGTGTCCTTCAACCGATTTGACCCATTTTTTATACCCATCTGCGTGCAAGAACCTCCAATATTTCTGCCAAATTTGAAGTCGATAACACAGACGGACGGACAGACTGACGGACAGATGGACATGCCTAAATCGATTTAGAATTTGACGCTAACCAAGAATGTGCATACTTCGTAGGATCTCTGATGCCTCCTTCTGATGGGTATAAAAATAAGATACGCTACTTTTTCAATTGCGTTGATACCTGCTTCCAATGCGTAATTTCGAATTTGCAGATTGTTTTTTCTTTTGTGCACATTGCACGTTATCTTAAGGGCCGAAAAACTTAACCTGCAAGTTTTAGAAACGATATTGAATTATATTTCGAGTGTGAAGACGAATTTTTTGCCTTCTCATTACAAAAACGATAAGCGCACTATAAAAATATGCATCGGTAGTCGGGGGAATGCCATAAGTAACAATACATATTGATAACCAGTCACTGCCAATGAAGATCCAATCGCTTTAAATTCCCACTGGAGGCTTACAACAGAAATGAAATATTACCTCAACATTAATCAGCCGGTTATTAGCGAAATATTTACAAACTTTTTGAAATGCATTTGCATTTATAGCATGTATATATGTAAGACGAAGTTTAGTGAAATTCGGAAACGTTTTTCATATTTGAAAACTTCTATAATCTCGTTATATTCTCACGGTAAATGCCAAGGATTAAGCTAAAGTCTGAATTGGTACACTTATGCTAACAGAGCTTTCCACCCTTTTTTTAAACGTATAACAGTAGGCCTTTCTTGCTGATTGTTGTTGCTTTTTAACGTAATAATTGAGATTTCCTATCGCCCAAGATAAAGGCCGAATGACTTAAATGAAAGTCAATTGAATCGAATTTTTTTTTTTTTTTTATAGACTTTTATAGATTTTCTTAGATTCGTTTGTAATGCTTGTTACAAAGGCAAAATATAAATTTCCTTCAATTTTTATAAACATTTTATTACATAACTACTCCCACTCCCGTATTTTATTACTCTCTGAGGTATATACAGCTAGCACTTTTTATACGGTATCGTGCAAAAAAAAAACGTGTAAAAAATACATGCGATTTTCGTGTAACATGAAAAAGCCCTAAATAATTTCCCAAAATATATATGTACGACGTTTAAAATTTATTTGATATTCGCTATTACGGTCGTGAGAGACTAGTTTTCAAATCAATCATCTATTTCTGATGAGAGAGCTCCTCTATTAACACTTATTTGACCGGCTATGACCTTTAGACGTAAACATTAATATTTATGAGTTCCGTTTCTTATACGTTGCTCATTTATCTTCAGCTTGGCTATCAACGCTTCTTATTTTCGAAAATCGTTTAACTATTTCTCATACTTTCTTTTAAACCTTAGTTTTACTGCAAACTTTGGGCAAATTTTAGTGGCAAACCTGTCACTACTAACTATTCACTCTCTTCAAGATGGATGGATGGATTGAATGTAATGTTTTCGCACTCGCCAGCCACCAATTGTGTATAAAATGGCAAAATTTACAAACTTAATTGCCTCTCGTTGTTACTTATTAGTCTCCCGGTGGAGATTTCGTTTACAAAAACCACTTCCATCTATGCCTGTCTATCCATTAGTAATATTTGTTGTTATTTATTAGAAATGTTTACTTTTTTACGGAATGTTATCGCATCCGTTACAATGTTTGAAAAGTTTAAAAAAAAAAAAAAAAAAAAAAAAAGAGTAAGAAACCAAAAGCTGAAATTGTTCATCTTCATCCGGTCTTTTCTGTAAATTTGATTTATTCCGCAATGAATTTTGTTATTTAATGGGAAATTAAAGATAGATTAAAACACTGATCCATTCACAAACACGCGCACAGCTTTGCTTCTTTTTTTTTTTTTTTTTGATCAAACAAAACACTAAACATTAAAAACAAACCACATACTTTTTACCGTTACTCAGTTTAACATTGAACCGCATATGATGAGTGGTAATTAAAAATTAATTTTTTAAAAGCATTAACAATTACGTATAATCTAAACGAAACATGGATTATGGTAAACGTACACGCTTTCCTTACTTACATACATATGTATGTATGCCTACCTCATCATCATCATTATTATTATTATTATTATTATTGATTAACTAAAAAAAGTGGCCTCAGTACGCAAATATATGCTCGCTCAAGTAAGGTAAACAGAGTTCGTTCAGGTGATATCGATTGTTGATCATTAAACATATGCAATTGTTGATTGTTATTGTGCGCAGACAGAGAATGAGAGAGAGAGAGAGAGAGAGAGAGAGAGAGAGAGAGGTTGCATTACACGAAACAATACTTATAGTTATAACATATCATAAATTGAACAGAAAATGTATTTAATGCGGGAAAGTCTAAAAAAAAATAAATAAAAAAATAAAAAAATGAAAAAACTGAGCAAAATAGCGAAGTGAAAGTTTAACAGCTAACGTTTTTCCCTTCTTTCGATATTTTTAACATGTTTTATGATTACAGAAATCCAACTGCGATTGCTGCGATTGTTGCGACTGTTATGCTGATTTCAATAAAATTAAAGAATATAAATTATTGAAGGTAAAGAGAAAATACTATAATGCAAATAAAAATAATAAAAAAGACACAGCGCCGTAGACACCAAAGCAATATTCACCTTAAAGTGAATCTTAAGCAACCATGACTTAAACTCTAAATAATATCAGGTCTGCGATTAGGTTTCGAACGGTTTTCACGTGAAACTAAAACCTATTATTGCGTTGGCAACTAAGTACTTACCGATTTCAGTTATAGATATCATCCACTCCCCATTTTTATGATATCCATATATGTTATGAACTTCTTCATCTTCTTATATATGTTAGCAGTCATGCTTACCTAGCTTGAGAAATTCATTGCGTACAAATTTTTTTTTTTTTTATCTCAATATTAATATGCTTTACTATTTCCGTAAGGGAAAGAATGCAGTTCAAGCCGCCAAAAAGTTACGTGATGTGTATGGTAATGAAGCCCTTAAAAAAAGGCAATACCGACAAAATTGCTTTGAAAAATTCCGTTCTAGAGATTTTTCTCTTACAGATGATCAATGTTCAGGTCGACCAGTTGAGCTTAATGAGATTGAAATTAAAATCATCATCGAAGCGGATCGTCACGTAACTACACGAGAGATTGCAGACTAGTTAAGTGAGAAGCATTTAGAACGTATCGGTCTCGTTAAGAAGCTGGGTATTTCGGTTCCGCACGATTTGAAAAAACTGTGAATTCTGGATACAACAATGAAAACGACCGCTATGCATGCCTAATGAGTCATCGCAAACCAAAGGCAAATATCCAACAAATTGATGGGATTGGAAAGGTCTGGTGTAGTTTGAGCTGCTTCCAAGGAACCAAACAAAATTCGGAGGCCTATTGCCGGCAACTCGACAAATTGAATGCAGCTGCCAAGGAAACGCGACCAGAATTTGTCAATCGTTAAGGTGTTGTTTTCCACCAGGACAATGCTAGGCCGCACACGTCTTCGGTCACTCGGCAAAAATCAATGGATATTAGTTGTTACACCCATCATATAGCTATGATCTCGTGCCATCAGATTACCATTTATTTTGATCCCTAGTAAAAAAACTTTCATTGATGATGACTTTTGTAAAATCTCACTTAACTCAGCTTTTGGCCGAACAGGATCAGACTTTCTACGAGCGTGGAATATTCAAGTTGTTAGAGAGATGGCAAAAGGTCATCGAACAACATTTTGTTGTTTGTTTTCCATTGAAAATACATTATAGATTAAACTTCATTCCAAGTAAAAAAAAATAAGTCTTTTATTTCATTGAACAAATCGGCAATTAGTTAGTTGCCAACCCAATAATATATCGTGCTAAATGAGATTATGGCGATTTGCTGGATCGAGTGGCTTAAAAGGTATGAATCGTTAAAAGTAAGGAACAAGTAAAAACATAATAATGGGCCATGGCCCACCATTACATATGTTACACGATTTTAATCAATTATTCATTCATTCATTATTTAATACAATTATTCATATAATGACTTTTCAAAATAAGGCGTTATAGCGAAAATGATCGAAAAAAAGTTCCGATCCGAACCATTTTCAATACCTTTTGTCCTTGATATCAAATTTCAGTCAAAATATCTTACAAATTGCGACTTGTAGATCTATCACAAGAAAACCAGATGGACGGACAGGTGAACGGACAAGTTTAGATCAATTCAAAAAAGGGATGAAGAATCGATGGGTATAGTTAATCGTGTCAAGTGAAAGGTCTCAATTTCTTCTGTGTGTTGCATACATCTGCACAAATTTAATATATTTTTATTTAGGGCGTGAAAAATGAGTAAAATTGAAATAACGAATGAATTCAGTGGAAGTGCATTGAATAAAGTTGAACTGATTGATTGATTGATTGATAAATTCTTAGATGACTTTTCTACGTACATCTTAGTTGGATCATCGATAATAATGCCTTTAGCTGAAAGACTGAATTTTTTTTAAAAATAATATATTTTGACTGCTAGCGCTATCATCTATCTGTCAACTTACGAACTTTCTAAACGATTTAATATAACCATCTTGAATAGGTGTAAAGATTTAACCGTTACGTATATAAATCGTATAAAAATTTGTTGTGAAATATTCTTTAAATGTTTTTATCCTCTTCCGACTACTGTTTTTTTATCAGTCCAACACTTATTTATTTGTTATTCATCGAATCTAGAAAGCACTAAATAAACAGAAAGATTCATGATATGAATAGCGCTACGTAGCTACAAATATTCACAAAGCAACAAGATAAAGAGACTTTTAAGGTCAGCATCATCTTCATAATCCTAACTAGCCAGCAAGCAACTAGCAAGAGACGCTTTTAATATATCCATCGAATCACGCGTGTAAACAAACCGATGAACAAAATTATTCGGAATGAAAAAGATTTTTTGATAGTAAAAAGAAAGTGAAATTTATTGCACGATCTTGTGATCATAGCAGAATTGTAAAATTAAAACGATTTAGATAGCGATCAGAGATCGATTTGTGTATTGTTAACATCAAAATCGTCTCTCGTTCTCATTTCACACTCGATTATAAGATTTATAGTAAAAGTTATTTTATACAACACAGTATTTTATAGCGTAGAGAATGGCAAAAATAGGGAGATAAACTGACTGACTGACTTCGAAAGTGATTGCGATAGTTTGATAAAAGCATCCTATACACCTATAGGTACGGGGGGAAGCAGCAACTAGCCATTATCGTTCCACTTTGCCGTTACGGTCAGCCGACGTTGCTCTCAAATTTGCGAAGAAGTCTTATGGGCTTAGAAAAGCAGCGTCAACCAAAATTACTAAACGGAAGGACATGATCGATTGAACTGAATCAAAGTTGTGGACAAATAATTAGAACTAGGTATAGGAGTTAGGTGATCACTCTTTGAAATAAATAAACTATGAGGAAGTAGTAAAAAAATTATATTCACTTTTGGCCGCATCTCTTACACCCATCGCCTTTATCGTAGAATAGAATAAGCGAGTATTTATTGTTGCAATTAACGTAAATACCAGAGAGAACTAAATAACTAGGGTATGTGTACTGCTTACCTCAAGGACTTTTGGTGTTTCTATTATGAATAAAAGTAGCAGCGCTATTACTTAGCAGCTATTTCGTTCCCATTATTTGTATGGGCAAAAATTATTTCAATAATTTCTTGTTACAACGTCAACGAGGAAGAGGAAGAGGGAGCCACAATTGCAAAAACGGAAGGTATGATGATGAAATTTGGCATAAACATTCCCTATTCTGGATGGGAGCTTACTACATCGACTCCCATAACATGGAACGAACTGACGCTAACTTGAAAAATCACAAGAAAGCTATTTCCACATTTTCGATCCCCGTAATAATAATTGCAAAAAGTTATTAACCACATCCATGTTCGGTCGGTCCAAAAACAATGCCGATTGAGTGACTAACACGTCCACAACTAACGATCGGATTTTAGTTTCAATTCATTTCCAGTTTATGCTATGGCACGTTGTTTAACATTTATGTGAATATCGCAATTCCGTAAACCTTATGGGTCGAATGAACCCATTTTGATAGGAATAGGTGTAAATAGAAGGTCAGCAATTTTAGCGTTTAAGAGCACCTGCACTGCACTGGCAGCAGTGATTAGCCAATACTTAGCTTCTTTTCAATGAAATGAAGTTCAAGTTTATAGACACAACTCCAACAACACGAGCAACAACAACATAGGAATATGCTTTAATATTTGCTTACGTATTATCTAAAATAGACGACCTATGCAAGTATATGTGAATATATTTGTGGGTGAAATTAGTCTCGGTAATGTTTAAAGAGTACATGTACGCGTGTATGTTATTCATTTGTTTATGCGTTAAAGTTTTGCATGCAACGTTGTAAACAACAACAAAAACAACTTTTTTAAAATATTTATTAACATTTATATAAATTTATTATTTACATGATTTGTTTGTTTATTTTTTCTCACGTAATATGAAAAGCAACAGAAATATAATACAAATATGGACATCAATCAAGCGTTGAACACATCACTGCTTTTATAACACCTTCACACTCACTCACTTACGTTAAAGGGTATATTGAGTTTGCGCGAATGTATGACAGAGTTATGATATAACCATCTTTTACTATATCAATCAATTTACAATCATATTTTGATTATGAATCAATGTAAGTTTATAATGTTTTCTTGTCTGTCTGTATTTTCATATAGATTCACGCGATATAGGCGAATACAGATGACATTTTTTATGCGTTCGAAAATAAAAATAGTCAATAAATCATATATATATATATATATGTCAATAAATCGTATATATATACATATATCTACATATGTATATCTATATATATATCCTATATATATCCTATAGATATATACATATACCTATATATATATATATATATGTATCGTTTGTTAATAATCAAATGGATAAGTCAAAAGTATATGACTATGTCCGTCAATCTATCCGTCCGTCGGTTATTGGTATTCTCAATTTGCCATCAAACGGGCGCGTGTGCACATAATATTTAGGGCTTTTGAAAAGCTAAGGCAAATGAAAAATTTCAAATTATTGCTTTGCATCAACACCCAGATATTTTGCATAGGCTGTAAACAGAGCTGCTTAAAAATCGAAATGTAAAAAATACTTACAACGCATGTGACCAGAAGCGTTCATAATTAGTTAGAAAACTAAGCAAGATTTAAATGCTTGAGCTTGAGCGATGAGTGTTTAAGATTTGCCCATAGATCATAATGACTTCGGCTTTTTTTTTTGCATGTTTTTAATAAAATGTAATAATAATTATTTTTGAAAACATTGTCAGAGTGAAAATTTCAAGTCACTGAACTTAACTGAACTTAATATGTAAATATATGCGATACATTCACGATAGTACGCTTTATTGGGCGAATAACTTTAGAAAATTATGCATAACACGTTCTTCTTGTACAAGCACCAGACAATAATAACCACAAGAACAACAATAACAACGTATATAACACGGATCTAAATAAAAAAAAACAAAAAGAAGAAGCTTTTTGGAGTATTAGAATTTCAATTAAAAAAGTCTGGAAATTTGTTCCCTTTTTTTCTTTTTTTTTTTAGATTGAACAAAAACAAAACAAGTAAGATAATTATATTCGGCCGCGACCGAATTTTTCATACCCATCATCGTTATCCTAAAAAAGAGAAAAAAAAAAAACACCAAATTTCGATACTCCTTCTATGTGATATCCATACCGAAGGCGTTGTTAGCAAAAAATTAATCAATTTAGAATTGACGCACTTAGTTTCCCACATTCTACTCTTCAAGTCCTCTTATTTGAGGATTTGATACCCAAATACCAAGTTGCGTGCAAGCACGTCCAATCCTTCTGACGAATTTCCAGTCGATTGCTGCATTTTTCCGACCAGAAGAATATTTACCGCAGAAGGACAGATGAACGGACATGATTAATTCGTGCGCTTAGAATTTGAAGTTTACTTTCAGCTTTTGCAAACGTTATGACAAAATGCATACACCCCCTATCCTTTGGTGATGGACACAAACATGAGAGAAGGGAAAAAAAGCATTTAACCGTAAAGTGCGTTAAGCGCTTTAATTAAGATTTCAATGAATTCCCTACTGAAGTATTGCTCAGTAGCCTTTGGAGGCAGCTGGGAATGAACTCCGAGATGATTCTCGATAAATTTTGAAACTCCATAATTATATTATAGTTAATCGTAATATATATCTTGATCGATCGCGATTAACAGGCATATTAATCAAAAGCGGGCATGTCTGATAAATTATTCTAGAAGCGTTTTCAAGATGAAACTTAGGGTCACCAGAGTGCAATCGGCGTATAATGCCCGAACGTAATTAAAGTAAGTAGCGTCCTCCGCAGTGATAGTTTCGTTAATTTGGGGTCAGTTCATAATTTAATACTAGGGGCAACTAATCTCTAATCTAAGTGAAAGCCGCGAGAATATTCGACTTTGCCTTTTATGTTATTGGTTTTTGGCGCTTTCGATACCGTATCAACTTTCAATTTTTCATCATTCGCCACAGTTCAGCAGTATTTTGCCTCAAATATGACAACAAAAGACAACGTTTCTCGTGTCTGACTTTAGTTTGGCACAGGACTCGACTTATTCGATATATCGAGATATTACATCTATATACGTTAGGGTGTTAGCCTATATATACTACTGCTGTGTAAAGCTTAAAGGTAATACTCTTGGATCGAGAAGCCGCAGTTGGATAACTGCGTAACTTCAATTCTTGAAAGAAAATACCGGTAATTACTTATTTATACACTAAAGTTTGACTTAGGATGATCTCTCACCTTGACCTCATTTCGTTTACTAGTAGCATAAGCAATTTCCAAAATTCTTATATATCACCTTGTACGTAAATTCATAAGTGACGGTGCACTGGTGTAGACACGAAAAGTAATTAGCTTATCATGCAGCAATCGACTGGAAATTCGTCAAAAGGATTGGAAGTGCTTGCACGCAACTCCAAACCCTGGTCCACACAAAGTTATAAGCGATCAAATTTCCATTCTTTTACGTTTTTGCCATCTTCTGCCTATTAGTACTCATAAGGTAAACAAGACAAAGTGTTCAAAATTATTCCGCACATTTCATAAATATGGTGGACCTCACAACGTGGAGGCTTCGTTCTTTCTTAGCAGTATAATCAATTGGGTGCCAAATACACAGACTTGTAAATTCGATATATACAAAGAGTATCGAAATTTTGTTTTTTGTTTTTTTTTTTTAAGATAACATTGATAGGTATAAAATATCCCGTCGCGGCCGACGAATATAACTTTTTTACTTGTTTTCTTTTCTTTTCGTTTTTTTTTTTTTTAATATTTTCATTAATAGTTTCAGCGCAGATTACACACAGTAACGTTTTATTAACGTTATTTTAAATATTTTCACAAATTATCTAAGGAAATAATCGCGCAAACCAATCCATTGATATGGAACATAGTTAGTTACCTTGGATGATGGATTCGTTCTCCTGCTTGGATATATTTTATGCAATCAATTAAAATATTTATTGTTTTATAAACAAATACAATTAATTATTTTTTGGAATTGAAATTTTCACTCGTATACCGGTCGTGACGGTACTTTTTTGGCTTGAACAGTATCTTGTATAGAATAAAACAACAGAAATACCTTGAATGACTGAGTGAATGCCATGCTGAGCTTGAATTTAATTAGAAAGAAAATTGACATTTTTTAAACCTAAGGCTTAAAGAATAAAAAATATATATAAAAAAAAATAAACAAAAGTCGCTTACGTATTTTAACACTTTTTCATATTGATTGGAAACTAGAACAACAAAAACCAACTGCGAAAAGCTTGCATTTGTTTGGGCAAAAAATTTCAAAAGAAAAACAGAACTGATTTTTTTTTCCCCCTTTATATTTATATATATACATATATACATATATAAAAGGCCTTTACAAAGTATGTAAAAAAAAAAAAAAGAAGCGTCGACAAAGAATGTTTTTTGCGTTTTAATGCAAAAGTTATTCAAAGAATTTTCATCAACAATTCATTTAAATCTGAAACTTTTATCGAAAATCTTGCATTTATTTATATCAAAGGTATTAGAGCCAGAGGGACATGTAGAGGCCGAAAGGGCGAGAGCGAGAGCGAGAAAGATAAATTTATTGACACAGCTATAGTTCAAAGCGATGCGATTAACTGGAATTGAACTTAATTAAAATGAATGCCATTTGAATTGCATGTGAAGGGGAATGTTGGCTGTGTTGTTTCTGTGTTCGCCCGTCCGTCCGTCCGTCGGTTCAAGCACATCATGCATATCCAGTGTTAGCTACAATTAAGTATATATTTTGATATTGAAATTAATTGGATTGAATTTAATTGGTCACACATTGTAACGTTCTTCTTACAGCGTTTTCTTTTGCAGTGATTACACTGCAAATTATATGTAACCTAAAGCAGATATATGCACTTTAGCCCTTAGATATAGAATAGAAATCAAGGTTAAATGAGTAGAATGGACGTAAAGATGTAGCGCGCACTATTTACTAGTTAACGATCAGCAAGTCGATTATCCACAGTTACAAATTCTTGAAGTCTCAGAAGGGATTCGGAAATCATTGTTCGGCTATTCGCTTCATTAAGTCTAAGAAGTATGTAAGCGCAAAATCTTAGGCACTCCCCAAACTAATGAAATTTGTTCAAAAAATTTCCCAATGAACTTTCACGACCACTTAACTATAAAAATTGATTTGATTTTGATCATCACTATTCGACGTTTCCATATACACTTATAGAGTAAACGGAATATGTTAGTAACAGTCTACGCTTAAGATAGAGTCATTGTTCCGAATCGTGCTCTTTTGGTTTCCAAGTTCCATGATGAGAGCAAGGAAAAAGAAGAGAACAACACAACGAAGCTCGTTCCAGATTTTTTACTGAAATGAGACCGATATATTATAACCTACAACAATTGTGGAATAAGAGTATAATATTAAGTTTGTGCGAAAGTATGTAACAAGGACTGGATATTGATCTTTTAATATACCGATCGATTGAGAATCACTTTTTTAATTGAAGTTTGCTAGCTAACTTCTTAAGTTTGTCTGTCTGTCTATTCGTCTTGTTTTCTTGAGTTCAACTTGCGGACCGCAATTTTTGAGCTATTTTGATGAAATTTTACACCGTTACGTGATTTTACCCAGGAAACAGTTCGAATTGGACCACTTTTTCGACCACTTTCCATACAATGGGTTATTCCGAAAAATCGTTTTATAAATAACTATAGAGTGATGTAGGGTAATTAACGGTGACGCGTGCCGCATTGTAATTTTTTTGCGCGTTTTAAAAACGGCAAAAAAGCGCATCTGCACTATATCACGGATTCAGTTCATTTAAAACTTGTGTTACTTTCATCGGTACCGATATTTATATTCCCACTGTCGTAAAGAGGTGGTATTCAGTTTTTTCTTCCGCCCGTAAAGCATTGCTTTTTGTTTTTGAATATTACGAAATAGTATACGAAAGTGTCTTCGTCTGCCGATCTGCCTATCCGTCCATCGTTTTGTCTCGTCGTCCTTGAAGTACTTAATTCGCATATATTCGGAGAGAAAGTCATATATTTTTTTTGATCATTTTTAAATATTATCTTTGAAAATGAGTATAATCGGCCGTTTTTACATATGCGTATATATATATATATATATATATATATATATATGAGAAATAAGAAGCGATATTTGTGCCCCGCACAATTCTTTCGGTATAACTCATTTTAGGTATTCATTGGCGACATTGCAGAATTTAAGATGAACATCCTATTTACATACCTACTTAAAAGGGCTAAAAAAAAAAAAAAAAAAAAAGTAGAAAACTTTGCACAGTGTGTACAAAGTGCAAAGCGTATAACGAATGTACACTCAAGATGTTTATATAATTTTCTCACTTTTCTATTATATCTTACTAGAAAGAGTTTTGCAATGGGAAGAGACACAACAGGTAGTATGCTAATAAAAATGGAAAATAAAAATTTAACGATATTCGTTTTAGTACATTTTCAATGAACTGCTTGACCTATTAATATAACAAAATCGTTCATTTCAATAAACTTGTCATAAGAAAGAGAAATTGTTTTCTTTCTTTGTAAAGGCAACCAAGCGCAGAGGAATAAATATTGAAAAAAAAAAAAAGAAGAAACATATGTAACTTTATCCGAGTGTTACGGCATAAACCTGTTCTATGAATATAAGATGGATGGATAGATGAATGACTGAATGGATGGATGCATGGATGGATGGATGGATGGATGAATTATTAACGTCACTGCACATGTTTTGTACGATTACTTTGAGCTGGAATTCGAAACAATGAATATTGACGCGAAAGCATTAAATTACCTGTTGTAAATAAAACAAATAAGAAAGTTATATGCAACTTTGAATTAATATTGGACACCCTACGCACCTACAGTAATGGTAGGAAAGTCGCAAACGAATAGTTACCTGATCGAGGTTTTCATTTTTGAAATTTTAATAGGCAATTCTCGCATCCCAAGGAAGAAGGGATGGAAGGAAGGAAGAACGGAAGTACGGACGAAAGAAAGCTCACAAATCGATTAGGAATGTCAGTTTAACCAAGGAATGAAAAATGTTTGTATAACTGTTAGTAGGGTATTATAAAGAACACATATGCACATAATGATTGATTATAAGATTTAAATTACATATGTGATATGAAAATGTTTATTTTCCTTATTTTATTTGTTTGACAAATCGTATTAATCGAAACCGGAATTATGAACAAATAAATAGAAACCTTAGCTTAAACATAATAAAATCTAAACGGAAGATATTGAATATCTATCTTACCCCCTATCTCTCTATCTCTTTCTCTCTCTCACTATCGCTCTCCTGATTGATAGTGAATCATTACATATATATATATATAATCTCTTTTCATGCATACACGATGATATAAACGTAACGTTTGAAAGGTCAAAGTTTTAACAAAACTCACTCACTCATCCTACCTTTTGCCATCTGATAATAGGTTAATACAATAAGTGATTTGACACAAATACACTGAATAAGTGATTGATTTTAAATGATTCGTTTTATGTGATTGCAAAGAGCGACTGTAACCGCTGGCTATACTTTTCAAGTCATATAAAAAACCAACACTCCATAGGAAATTAAAGAATGGGCGGTCAAGTTTTAGAATAATACAGTTGAAGAAGTCGCAAAATAAGTTACATATGAATATATGTCCACTTATCCAGTGTTATTCGCTGCCACTATAAATGAAGAGATGAGAATGGAAGTAATGGATGGCTCTTGTATTTAGCAGCATTTCTTATCTTCTAAATACATCTGTAGAATACTAGAGTAAGATACTGAATGCAACTCTATATTTAAAAATCAAAGTCTTGAGTTCATATCATATGCACCCCTTATTGTACCGGATATAAATTTATCCGTATTTGTATAGGCGTATGCATTAGGCGAAAGGACTTAATTCCGACTCACCTTTCGATTCTGAGTTAATTTTCGAATTGATTTAGTCTTGTCTGCGCATCTGTTTTCAATGTGTATTTGTGTTCAACGTATAGATTTCAATTTTTGAGATGTTTCTAGAAAATTTGGGATACGGCCGTGAATTTGCCCAAAGGCGAACACTATTGTACTGCTTTATTTCGAAAAAGTGTTTTTGTAAAGAACAACTTGCAATTTTCAAAGTATTCTAACAACGTTTCAAGGATTTGAAAATAAATTCTAATTTCGATCTCTGTTAAGTTGCTACACGATCGGCAAATATATGATTGGCTTTGGAAGTCTACTCGGCTCAAATTATTCAAACGCCAAATATTTTCACGGGCAGCTCAGCCAAGCTAAATAAATTCAAATTCTGCTTTTCGTATCTATTTCTACCAAACTGTTTGAAACTTGATATGTAAGCATAAACCGACTATGAGAAAATGGCCAAGTATGAGACTTAAGTGCGGCCAAACCGGAAAATTGACAGCGTTTTTAACAAAAGTCGCTATATTTACTCGGCACATACTGGATTATTTTGGAAATTATAGATCGGATTTGGTGAACATACTTCACACGTTAATCGTTCCCGCGGAAATTAAGCTTTTAGATAACAACAAGTCCTGATTTCACCTCCCATGAAAACTCCGAGTTCTTGGCCGTTTAACGCTCGCTCTTGTCCGATTATAATGTATGCTTCTGATTGCATTTAAATTCATTTCGCACTGTATTTTCATGCATTTCACAATTGTAACGAGTGTGTACCGAAGTTAAGTCAAGCTAGGCTTGAACAGTTGCGAAATTACTAAAATACGCTCGATAGTATTTTCAAAATAAATAAAAATATAGTTTTGAGTTTAATTTCATATAAAAATATGGGCGTTCGACAAGCCATAATATATGGAAGAGGAATCAAAACTTGAACTACCACAGTTCACATTTTGCATAATTAATTTTCTTCCCAAAAATGTTATTATTCTTCGCCTACTTAAACTTAAATTCGTATCTAAAATGAGGTCGAAAAAATAGACCTGTGTGACCCAAGTACCATTAATTTTTATTTGAAATTGATATCATGATTTTCGTCATAAAATATTAAAAATAATCCGATCTAATCCATTTTCAATAGAGTTTTTTTCTCTTGGTCAAAACAAGCCAGTACGATATGCTTCCAGTCAAAACAATTGAAGAATTGCGACTTGTAGTTTAAAACTAGATGGATAGATATTACAGATGGACAGAGGGAGGGGGCAGGCATTTTGAAATTGATTTAGAGAATGATTTTTCATTAATCGGCAATAATAATAAATGAATCTACATTTAAATGCTTTTGAAAGTTAAACACATCCGCACAAAGTTGATATGCGATACGCACAACAAGTGGTATAGGATACAAAAAATCGATCCAATTTTCGCAGAAATTTCGAAATGGTTCCCGCTAGCTTATCCTCAGTCTCAGTTCGCGACAACATTACACATAACTATTACGTATCTTAGAGTCTATATCGACTGATTAATGTGTTCCGACTTCTCTCTAAAATCTTTATTATATCCACGACATTTCATTATCGATCATGTTTGCCTTGGCTTCGATCACCGATTGGTTTTTGTTTTTTTTTTTTTTGCTTTTGCTCTATTTATGAAAATTACTGCACAAAAGAAACACAATTTGTTTGTTTTGTCTCCTCTTTCATTATATTACAAACTGCTTAACTTCTATGGTTATGGTTATGAGTTTATAAGTGAAAAAACAGAAGAGAGGGAGAAAGAGAGAAAGAGAAAGAGAGAGAGAGAGAAAGAGAGAGAGAGAGATAAAAAGGTGGCGTTGGGTTTTATCTTCCTTTCGTTCTTTCTTTCAAATATTTACTCGAAATTTAATACTTGTTAAGGAATCTCGATAAATAATCAAAAGATATTTGAATACTTAAAGGTTTCAGATGATGGTATGTGCGTGTGTACTATTATTGCTTATAAATTTATTTAAGAATTTGATTTATTAAGGGAAATGTGAAAGAATTTAAATGATATTAATCTCACAAGAAAAATAAAAAAAAGAAGGATAAACCCTGAATTGTCCATTAACCCGGACTATAAGGTGTGGTGACCACTTTTTTCTTTATTCAAATTATACTGAAGTAAATGAAAAAGAATTTCAGCTTTAACATAAAAAAAAAAATATATATATATATAAATATTTTTAAAATATTTTAAGAAGATAAATATTGTTTTTTTATTCATTTCCATTCCGGAAAGTTAAGAAAAAGTAACGTCATTATAAACAGTAAGTAAGTGCTTAAGAGATTTTAAAAGAAAAAAGATTATCCACCGCTTTTTAAATGTTCTACAATCTATAATAACGAACACACGCGCTCATGCTCATCAGAATACATCCAAACGTATATAAAGTATTATCTGAGTATGTTTGCAACGAGCTTTTCGTTGCCTTTCAAATCTTTCTCTAAATGTTAGCTATGCTGTCAATCAATTAGATTAGAGGCGCATATAGTTATAGTATGTTGTCAAATCGTTTAACTGTGACGACCGTACAGATAGATGCTAATGTCTGCTAATTATTTTTTATGCTTTCGAGATTTATATTCATATGGGGCTTAAGTCGAATTTCTTAAACCTTAATAAATGCATGAATTTTTGGTTTGAATTTTAAAAAATTATTTCTTATAGGAATGTATTTTTAGGTTATGTAAAAAATTATTTTAAAAATCAAGGTAATAATATTGAGTATTTATTGTAGGAAAAAAAGTTGTATGTAGACTTTTGGCAACTATATGCGTTTATTACTAAAATGATTGCAGACAGAAAAACATGTTCATGTATTTATATTATATATTAGTATAGAAATTTTCATATCATTTATGAATGAAATCCAGTAAAGCAATTGCGAAAGAAACCTTGCAATTGATGCACACATCATCACACATCATCACACATCATGAAAATCCTTTGCAGCCTGGATATTTGCATCTATTTTTAGAACTTCAATTATCTTCGTCATTGCCTCTACGCCCATCACGCCGTATATCTTTTGGCGGGTAAAGGCTCTGTGAGACCTTGATGTCTTTTTCGCTTCTATCTACCTTTCAAGATTATTGACACTTCCACTTTTATTCCCATCACACTTTTTATAAGAGCATAATGTCCTCTGCAAATTCTGCTCTATACTCATCTAATATAAGGTTTGGTTTTTTTTTTTTTTTATACAATACCCACTAATTGATCACTACACACTACAATTATGTGATAAAATAATCTAACATATCTCACTTACGACTTTTGATGCTGATCGTATACCTATCCAAAAAGCTATTATAAGCGCATGCAGGTAACGAAATCAAAACAACAAAGAACTTGGAACCATATTTATGGGGTAAGTATTGTTTCAAAAGTGTTCTACCTTAGTGGAACATATTTGCTCATTTAGAAAGAGCCTCCGATCAATTGGTGCCATACTCATAAACAACTTATTCAAACATGTCGCAACAGGTCTTATTTTATGAAGACGGTCATGGTTTGGGTGCCCAACAGGCTTGCGCTGTGCATTTTCATTCAAATTAATTACGGTTCCTATTTTCTTAAATCCATTTACGATACATAGACGGTGCATAGGCGATGAATAGGCGGTGTATAGCCCATGCATAGGCGATGCATAGGCGTTATATAGGCGATCCATAGCCCATGCATAGGTGACACAAGGTTGATGCATAGGTGATGCAGAGTCTTTGTGTAGGCCACGCACAGGTGATGTATAGGCGTTGTATAGGCGATGCATAGGCAGTGCATAGCCCATGCATAGGCGATACATAGGCGTTGTATAGGCCACGAACTTTGATTTGGACTTGGACAGGTGAAACTTTCTAGTTCAGCCGCACTAGAGTCTCAAATTTGGATGGTTTTCGCTACCCATTTTTAAAATGGGTATCTAAAAATAGTTCCCGATAGCAAAGATTGAATTTTTTTTTTTTTTGCTCATTCAAGACCATATAGATTCACGTAATATATGCAAATATAGGCGAAATTTTCTAGTTTGGACGTGTCAATCTTTACAAACTGCCTACTTTTTATGTTTTACGCAAGCATAGCTATGTGGAATAAATAAAGGGCGTATTAGTTATTAACAGAAAAAAAAACGTATTTGAATCTGTTAAAAAAGAAACTAAATTCGTGTTTTTCTGTTAATGTCAGTAAAGTACGTGATTTTGGCTAAATATGTAATTTTCAAAAATTCATTAACAATAGTTCCCGAAATACAAATTTGAATGTTTTTTTTAGATTCACATGATGTGGATAAATATATGCGACATTTTCGAGTTTGGTTGTTTTGCCACAACCCATTTTTTGCTACCATAGCAGAACTTGAATCCAATTATATCTCATTTCTGAATATTTAACAGAGCGCTGTTAAGGTTTTCAGAGAGCCCTGTTCAAGGAAATGGTCGGTTTCTTTGCTAATTCAATTAATAGAATTTATCTTTACACCCCTCCTCTTCCCATGAATTATGATTTTAATAGCAAATAATGCAAGTGTATGAATGGAATGAAGCGCTTAGAATCTCTACTTATAATCATTACAAACAAGAGGATAAACTGAATACACATTTTTATAACCGTTAGCCAAATGAATGAATCTATTCTGTGGCTTAACAATGTTGCACTTTTGAAATTTTGTGCATATCATCTACAAGATCATGCTATCAATAAATCATTGTATATAAATATATATAAATATATATGTATGCATTAATACGCGCATGTATATAAGCACATATAATATATGTACTTTTGTTTATAACATCTCGAAAGGTCTCCTTCCTTTTATATTCATTTACATGTAAACAATTCTGTCTGTATTGTTCTGAGCATTGTATGGAAATCGAAAAATTGGAAGACAATACATTTTATGCATATTTTTATACCCATCACCGTAGGATGACGGTTATATTCATTTTGTCAAAACGTTTGCAACGCTCAGAAGAAGCTCCAGAGACCACACAAACAATATATATATATATTCGTGATCAGCATTAAATTCTGAATTGATTTAAGCAAGTCCGTCTGTCAATCTGTGTAATGTCTGTTGTAAGCATTTTCCTGGCCGCGAAAACGCATTTCCGTCTGTCGCTCTGTATAATGTATGTTACAAACATTCCCCGCAAAAATAAAGTTATCACCATCAAATTTGACAGAAACATTGGAATTTCTTACACTCAAATTGGTATCGAAAATGGGCCAAATCGGTATCACGTAAACTGAGAATTCCTCTTTTTTTCAAAACGAATAAAGAATTGGTTTTATGCGCATTACTAATCAACTACAACAAATAAATCTACAAAAAATTCAAACATATATTCTATAGGCGATGCTGTAGCACCTATATGCGCAAATGGGGAAAATTGACCACGCCTACCCAATATTATAATATATGAAAGTTTCAGCTTTTTTTCAATACCAAAATTATATAAATTCTTAGCCAGCTTCAAATTCGGAATGCACCTAATCATGTCCGTCTATTAGTCCGTTCATTTATCCGTCTACCAAACTGTGTAGTACCTTTGGCAAACATTCGCAAGCTGGTCAAAGAGTTCGCGTACAACGCCCACATAACCGAGAATACCTTTGCTTTCCGTGTCTGTTGCTCGTTGCTCATAAGCTGCAACAGATGCATGATATAAAGCCACACCCCTTATGGAATATGCAAATTTCTATTTTTTCCTTTTTCCCAATCCTTCATAGGCGAGCATAAAAGTTTCAGTCGCAATCTAATATAATTTTCTTACATTTGTTTATAAATTTTTCTCTCGATATTTATACACAAAGCAAAATGCAAGAAAGATTTTCTAGCAAAAAGGCTGATTTTTATATCGACCGCCAAAGTTAAGAAGATACGAAATTTTTTCACTTCCGGCTATAATATGCAGAAATATGCATCGAAAACAATTTCTTTTTTTTTTTTCAAATCATCAACGCAAGTTCATAACCATAGCTATTGTGGACTGGTAATAAGTTATTCATTATAGGAAGTCTTGCCAAAAAAAAAAAAAATATGAACAAATTAAATTTAACATCAATACGCCAATAAGATCCGAATCATTTCAACAATGTCCCTGCGTCTGCCTAATTTTTAGCTAGCGATCTAAGCATAAGCAATGCGCCACCACTTGACCGAAAACTATGACTTACAACTTATTGCAAATATTGATATGAAATGCATAAACAAAATACTGCTTGTACAGGCAATGCCCCGTTAAGTGAGCCGATTATAATTTATCAGATTCTTGAACGTAATCCTAAAGGGGACTCGTGATATATGTAAATAAAGACAGCCTTAATTAGATATTAAGCTCAATTATATCTCGATTTTAGATTTAATCTAACTGACACTCTAACTATGTATGTATGAAGAAAGGGTGATTAGGGCAAGACAAAGGAACATAACTACTGACTACAATGTGTCTTAAAAGAAGTGAAATGAAAGCTTCTTTTACTACTTCCTTTAAGAGTTTGTTTGATGTGATATCTGGTAATAATTTTTTATTTTTATTATTTATTTATTTTTTTTTTTTTAAATTTTAAATTATTATCATTACTATTATTATAAAGAGTATTCATAATAAATTCTTTTTCGTTTAAGAGAGAATCAAATGAAAAAAAAAAAAAGGAGAAGACAATTTTGCTTCAGCGCTTCCGTCGAACTTATAAAGCCTTTCGCATTACTGGTAGCAACCGGTTATTGATATCGTTCATCCTAAAACTTTTGAGCTGAACTTGACATTCCAGTCCACTTACAATAACAATCAGAGGACAATGCAATTTAAAATACAATAAAAGCAAAAAGTAAACAAAATCGAACAAACAAACAAACAACAAAGTCATAAGCAAATATAAAAAATTAAAAGTATTTCGTAAAAAAAAAAAAACAGCAAAAATCAAATTCTACAATTACACCCAAAAGATGCAAAAGTTTTGATCCGCATTAACGAATGGACGTTTATTCGACTCATATATAGCTTTTCTAGTGTTTTTTTTTTTTTTGTTTTGTTTTACACGATTCTAAACGAGAGTTATTTTCCCTGAAGAAAATCATTTTTAATTATTTTTTGTTTCTTTGTATTTTTTCTTTTTTTTTAATTCAGGGCTTTTTGCAAGAAACATTTAACTGAAGGAGACGAAAATCAATATGATTTACAAATATACTTACATACATGATTGTAGATTTACATTTAAGGTAAACAGAAAATCATAAGCGCGCTATTTACATTATGTGCACATAGTTGAAATTGCATAGACAAGCAACTTTTTGAAGGTAAACGACATTTATTTATTCATTTTTATTTAATTTTTTTTTTTTTTTTTTTTTTTTTTCTAATGCAATTCCTATATAGCGTAAAATTTTTTGATACCATAAAAAAACAAACAACTGCACATTGCCGTTGTATGATACTACGGCATGTGCATATGTACATGTGTTTATATACATATATATATATATATAGGGTCATCGATTTTATGATTCCGAAAGTAAACGTAAGTAAACTTCTAACTAAGACTTGGAGCAAATTCTTTTGCAATTTATTGTTTGGGTCTGGCCACATACATGCAATGCATACATAGTTTTGAAGCGTACAAAAATTGTTAAAACTTACATGCATGTGGGATGAAGCTCGCATTATTGGCCCTTTAGTGTCAAAATTACGATACATTTAATATTTCTAAAGGACTTTTACGTATCCAGCAATTATTTTTTTGACGTGATTTATGGACAGAAAAAGTCATTTTTGAACATGAATTTGGATTGCATTGCAGTTGCACCCTCAGTAAAGGGCGCTAGACAAAGATAATAAGTGGTTTTTTGTGATTTCAACTTGAACCATATATTTCGTGAGAAAAGTTCAAATGCCTAAGTGAATTTGCCACAGAAAGTCCACTTCCACTTCAAACCACGAGCTCTCAATGATCTTATTTACCGAGATTTCCGTAACACGAACCGTTTTGTATGGAGAAATCGCAACAGTTCTTGTGGCAGGAGTGAATTTCTGCAAAGGAACCAAAGCACTCAGTTACCTGAAACACTTATTTACTGCTGACTCTATACATGCCTGTATATATATCTATCAATATATTTATAGATATCGGTCTATATACTCAATATATAAAGTATTGTTTCTCATACAAAGAAAAGCAAAGGACAATAAATGAATCGTTAGCTGCGACAAAACATTTCCTATGAAGCTAAGCATAATGGAAAGCATAACAATAGTTTTGCCTAACGCTATTTAAGCATAGAAGTATAATCCGGATTTCTTAATAAAATTCTACAAAGCCTGAAAACTTTTAAGAAGATGCATGCATGCAATTCTCAGTCGGTAAAAGAATATTTCAGAGCAGGGAGAAAATGGATGTAAAATAAAACCTTCCTCGATACCTAACAAACCGGCATGAGAAGCTAATAAAATTCTCCATTAGTTTCTGATTAAACCTAACATATCATTCAATAAGTCTCCGATCTGACATATTTATACCTTATCCATATGAGTCATAGGTAGTGACAAACTTCAAATAATACGTGTCAAAATTTCATGTCGTTTCGACCATTATTTTATGAATTAGAGTTGAGTCCTTTCCATTTTTTTGTACCGACATGTTTGTATGGACTGAGTTGTATCTGTTTGAAATCAAACGTCAAAGACGTGAGTTAAAAATTCGAAGACTGGTGGTGCTATGCTCGAATTCGTCTACAATCTCAGCTTGATAAGATAACTTCCAACATATTTGGACCTATAGTACACAATTACTGGTAGCACCTATTAGTAACTCTAATATGGTGGTATTTCAAAAATCTCAATTCAAGACTCTTGGCATTATTATTATATTAATGCTCCGTGTGATTTGTTAGCAACAAAACTATCCGGGATTACCTGGACGCTTTTCCATATCTTAACAATCCAATTTGACGCCTTTCCTTAAAATATCTTATCAGACTGCGCAATCATATGAATTCCCTACCAGTAGCTTTTCTAGACGAATTCATTCATATAAGAAAATTGAAAAGGCATTATATACTGGATTTTCCAATTTAGAAATCATCTTAATTTTGTTCCTTAAAATACTTTAATGCATTCTCACAGTTTACGCTCAACGTTTTTTCTTTTTATTGTAGCCCTCCAGAGAAGGATGAATCATTGATGATGATGATGATGATTTATTTTTTCAAAACACTCGCGAACCAGAAGGAAGCTTCAACTTCAAAGACCTCATTAAGTATATATATTCTTGATCAGCATCAAAGTCTGAATCGATTTAAATATGTCCGTCGGTCTTTGGCTGTATAATGTCTACTGATCGGGAAAATGCAGCTGTTGACTTTAAATTTGGCAGAGACATTGGAAGTTCTAGCATGCATTTTGATTGACGGCAAATGGGCCAAGAAGGATACACCTCCAATACCACGTAAACTGAGAAATTCGCTGTTTTTCAAACGAAATAAGAAACTGATTTTTTATTCGTTACTCATAGCAAACAAATGTACACACATTTGGGCAATGCTGAATGTATCTGAATGAAAATGGAAAAAATCGACCACGCCTATCCAATATTATACCCAATGTATCAGAATTTAATTTTTTTCTTTTAAAAATGAATTATTTGTTTTCGCACACAAACTAAGGCTATAACAAAATAGAGTAAAGAATGGTTGACCTCTGTGCCTTGGAACAACATGATCATTGCGGGCCGCAGGATTGACACTCTTGCCTTGGCGAACTTCCACAAAGTCCCGATAAGCAAGCTGCAAAAAACCACTTTTTGGTTAAAGAAAAAAAATCAAAAAAAAAACACTGACTGCAATCTTTGTACGCATACGCATGCACGGTATCCTTTCCAACAATACTTTTGGAAATAATTTGAAGAAAACTGCTTTTCTCTAACACATATGTAATTTAGTAAGGATATCGAACGAAGTGACTTATTGCAAATGGAATGTAATGAACGCTATCATTAACACGTCAAGATCGATCTCGCATATGAGTCAAGAAAAGGAATATTTTAGATTTTTTTCAAGTTTTTCCCATAATTCCAGGTTCGTGAAATCATAATTTTTTCGGCAAAATGTTCTAACCGATGGAAAAGCACACAACTGACTGAGAGTGTCAGGTAAAGGTTTATAAGTCATTGGATTATGATTTTTTTTTTTTTTTTTTTTTGAACGTCGTTTCAATCTTTTCATTGATAAACCAAAATTTGTTATTCAAAGCTCAGTCTTCCTCTTATAATTTTTGTGATTTTAACTTAATTTTCAGTGTACTTTCTTCGGTGTACGGAAGGTGAAAGGCGAGTGGTCGTGTATTCAAATCTCATATGCGCTAGAGTCTGCAATAAAGCCGATAGCCTTAGATAGCTGGACCTTACTCTTCGAATTATATTCTCTGATTAAATTAATACACGACATTGCGACGCATATTATGAAGCCTATTGGCTGGGCATTAGGGGGGAAATAAGAAATTTTTGCATATCGCTCCGCATTTAGAGATAAATACAAAAAAAAAAATTTACTTTTCATTACGAATTTGCCAAAACTTTTAATGCAATTTTTCTCACCCGTTTCCAAGAAATATCAAATTGTGATTATTTTGAAAATGACAGAAGTAATTTTTTTTTGAAATTTTTTTTTTCTTTTTTTTCCCCTTTCCATCTATATTTTTAGTTATGACATAAGAATTTCCAAAAAAAAAAAAAAAAAAAAAAAGAAAAAAAGAAAAGAAAAAAAAATTAAAAAGAATTTATAATTATTCACAAAAAGTTGTGTTTGTTTGGAAGCAATATATTTTTGGTCTGCAAAATTTTAAATTGGATGAACCTGAAAAATGGGGCTACGGTCATGGCTTAAAGAGAAATCAGCTAAAGTTTTAGATCAGCAGCATAATGGTGGGCATGTTTATACATATATACATATATAGATATACACGTATATAGATATATACAATATATGTACATATATATAGTCTCTACAGAATTGGAGCCTCAAAAACCTGCCCCATCGTATGCTGCACACTTTCACGAATTTTTAAATAATAATTTTCCCAGCGATTTCGAACACAAGCTGAGAGAAGTCAGACCGTATATATTTACAAGTTTCATAATGTGGCCGTCATATTGGCTATATCGGGGTTTAGATTGGGGCTACCGTCGTCAATATGTGCATCTGCCCGTTTATATACATCGGGTGAGTTATTTATATGATATACAAAAACAAAAGAGAGGCATGATCGCATTTCATTGCGTTTCATTGATCCGAACCAATAAGAATGAAACATGTCGTTATTATAACTTTAGACCTATTTGCAAGCGAAAATTATACAATATGGGATAATATCGTTGGGCTTATTGAATGCGAACTCACGTAATCGGAAACAAGCAAACGAGACAAGTCAAACTACAAGTATTAACTAAAGGTAAATAATCCTGTGATGATGATGATGATGATGATGATGATGATGAGCATCTAGTTAGGTAGTCAACTCTTTGGGTGCGGATTATCGCCGCCATACTTTCCGATGACAGATATTCACTGCACAATTGCCAAAGATTTGACTCACTACGTAGATGTTCTGTTCATTTGGGATTGGGTCTGACGAGCGAAAAACACTTGTTTAAATGATTTAATTGACAAAAATTTCAAAAAAGAAAAAAAAAAAAAAAAAAAAAGAAGAGAAGAAAAATAATAAATTCTTTTTTTTTTTTCCGAATCTTTAATTATTTGTTTTTCATTTGTGAACAGAAGCAGAACTATTTTTTCCGTCTTTCCTATCAAAAGAGAATATGTAAAATATATATAATAATTTGAAATCGCAAACTTGAAAAAAGGAAACTGTAGCGAAATAAAATTAGTGTCTGTCTCTGGGTCCTTCGCCGTTGCTATCCTGAAGCAAAGATTAAGGGAGATATATATAAATAGAAGAAAATGGATTTAGCGAAGGCTTTGGAATATCTATCAGCGTACTTTTTTCGTAAAAAGGAATATCGAAGTAAGAGATGTTCGGAAATTGAAGAAAATAATTTCAATTTATTCAGAGTTAAATTCCATTTTGTGTTTTGCTTCTTTTTTTTTTTTTTAGAACCGAATTTGGGTGAGGATTTGCGTCAAGTTGTGCAAAGCAAAGAATTTGAAAATAATGTAAAGGCTACAGCTCCGTTTCTGGTGACTGGTATGCTGGCTTGGCCATTATATTGGGGTTATCGTGGTATCGGATGGCATAGATATCGTAATACAGAAATCTTGCCTCTATACATCAGAAAGGTGCTACGCAACATAATATTTAACATATATTTAAATAATTTTTTTTTTGTTTTGTTTTGTTTTGTTTTGTTTTGATCTTTCCATCTCGTCTGTAGACTTTCTATCGAGCTAAAGCAATGGAACTTATGATACTTATGACTGGTATTGTATATTCGTTAACATCAACTTTAGAACCGGTGGCTTTAAAAAACATTCAAGATCTTCCATACGCTCAACAAAAATAAAACCTGGTCTTTGATTGCATTTCCTTTTTTTTTTTTCTTTTCTTTTCTTTTCTTTTTTCTTTTTTGCTATTGAAGTCCTTTGAAAATATTTAAAATTTTGTAAACCGAAAATGAGAACAAAATTCGAAAAATTATATCATAAACAAAATTATTAAAGTATATATATACATATAAATATATATAAAGTATAAATATACTCTTACTTTGCAAACAATGCATTTTCGCATCACCATCATATAGTACACAATTTCATTACGAGTGATCGGAAGAATGATCACCGAGTATTTATAGGACGGACATGCTTATATGATTTATTAGAAGATATTTGCAAAAAATTTTCAAATGCTTTCACTTTCTTTTGCGTGTGCCGGGGAATTGGTCCCTATACGAGTTGCCATTTTTCGTAAATCGATTTCCTGCGATTTGGATGCAATCACATGTCAAAGGCATCGAAAAATAAATACGGCCCAATGACAATTAAGGCTAGAATCGGATCTAATTGTCCGCAATCTCGATGTATAAACATAGAGTAGCAGAAAGAAAAAGCCAACAACTAGTTTTCATTCGATTTCATTAGTATTCGTTTCATTCATATATTCGTAATCCTAGTTAAAGCGAGATTTTACGGACCTTTAGCCATGGCCGTATTTTTGGTCCTTCTTGGAAATCTGTTCAAAGTCAAAAAGCCAAAATACTGCGAATATAATTCCAATCATGGTGGCATGGACCCATACGTTGAAAAGTTAATCGATGAAAACAATACAATCTGGTAAAGTCGACTATTAAATACCTTACATCACTTCGCCTAATATACGATTCTTCATTTATTTTCGTGCAAAAAAACCAAAAATTAGGCCTTCTTTTCATATAACAGCTGTTTTTTTTTTTTTGATCACGGCCTTTATATGCGAGCGAAACCATCATTTTTCTAATCGAAAACCTCATCGTTCTTGGCCAATGTTCGTTATAAGCTACTACAAATTCGTGTTCAGGAAATCCTGCTTTTCCTGGGAAACCTTAAATGGGGTTGGATCGGAACAATTGGCCTAGGTGTTCCAAATTTAGTACGTTTTATTTTTATTCCTAATTAATATCATCGAACAATTTTTATCGTGAAATATTAAAAATTACATCTTTTTGCCATAAAAAAGGTTAAATTTTCGTAAGGGCGGCATCGTATGTGGCGGCTATACGATCGAAATTTTTCATATCAATTTGATATATGAAAATACTATTACTCAGCGATTTTTGTCCACAAGTTTTGAATATTGCAGAATTTTTTTTGCACGTAATGACATTTTCAACTTAAAGAAAATTGATCGTAAAAACGCTCCGATCTATTCCATTTTGAACAGCATTCGTCCTTAGATCAAAAGTCAGCCTAAGTCAGTGTATCAAATTTTGTCAAAATATCTCTAAAAATTGTGACCTGTAATTTGAACACAACAATAAGTGCGCAGCAGGCAAACAAACACAGAGATAGGCGAACAGACGAACGGACAGACAAGCTTAAATCGTTTCAGTAAATGATACTGAATCGACCAGGCTGTAATAAAAGGTAACTGTATATGAAATCTTTGCAAATATTGCATACATCCACACAAACTAAATATGCCTTATGGTAGAATATATGAAAACACAGCGCCAAGGGCAGAAATAGACGAGTAGATTTTTATGGATGTAATTACCTTGAAGGTAAAATATTAAATTGATTAAATAAATTAAATATTTGGCTAATATGTATGTAATAACGCGACTAACCTAACTAATGTTAACCTTTGCTAAGCATGTTTCCGCGATGAAAATCGTGTTCAGGCCTTGACATGGTTCAGTGTCGATCTACCAAATAGTTATGTTGTGCATGGTAATGATTCAGTTTTACTATTTACGGAAACGCGATCGACCGACCCTTCCAAGGAGACAATGGTAAACAACATTCCAATATATAGTCGCAACATTCTATTCAATCCTTGAACTTCATTACGGCCATCATAAGCAGTAGTTAAGCAAATTCACTTAAAATAGCAACAGTCAGGTCCTCTCTGAGCTGCCTACTCGCGCTCACTCTCACTCTCTCTCTAACAGCTTCTTTTTAATCCGTGTGGAGCACTCATATAAGTAAGTAGTTTGGGGCCGAGGCATCTAAAAATTACGTTAATAGAAAACAAATGTTCTTCAAAAATTTTCCCCATTCGCAAATGGTTTTAACGCACTGCTAAGACAACCCTTTACACTTACATGTTATTGAAAAATTCTTAACCATCTTCAGACCCTACACCACTTGCTAGTAGGACGGGTATATTAAGTTAGTGCGTGTGTATGCAACACTCAGAAGGAATTGACACAGATCTAACTTTTACTATACCAACAGATTCAGAATCACTTCCTGAATCGATCTAAATTTGTCTGTCCGTCTCTCTGTTTGTTTTGTTTTCTTGTGTTCAAGATATTGCTAGCAATTTTTCCAAAATTTCAGTTAAGTTTGGTACACCGACATGTTCTCGCCCAAGAACAAACGCTATTGAAACTGTTTCGTATCGGACCTCTGTTTCAGTCGCTTCCCATATAGCATGTTATTTTGAAAAGTTCTTATATGAATACTGAACTATATTAAGCGAAGTTGTGGAAGTCGTATATAAAGGTCGATCATGCCTCTTCTATTATTATCATGCGCTTCTATTATTATTATTATTATTGTTATTGTTATTATCTTTGTTGTAAATTGAAAATGTAACTAAGCTGTAAACTATAGGATCACAATTGTGATTTAAATAACAGGATAAAGGGACATAACGCACTTTCACATAAGCTTCTGGTATATGCGATGCCGATTTTGTATGCTGTTGTATAAATAATTAAAAAATTGAATTATATTTTTTCATTTTTTTATACTTTACCCTACACTCGTCATAATAGTTTAGAAAAATATTTGAAATGAACAAAAAAAAAAAAATTAATGCTATAACAATAATAATAATCTCACCTGTATTAAATACATTTTTGTTGATTTCCTTGTATATAAATATCATATATGTGTACATACATATAACAATATTTCTTCGCTATGAAAGCAACAACAAATTCAATACGGAATAATGTCGTTAAAGCCAATTATGACAAACAGTAGATGACGAAAAACAGACGTTAATGGTAGAGCGGCTGGCGGCTGGCGGCAATGTTTTATGATTAAATATATCGTATACAAAAAAAAAAAAAAATGAACAAAAATGCAGCCAGTGTATGGTATGAAAAACAATAACAACAATTGCCTTTTATTTTATATAATAAAAAATAAAAAAAAACACAAAACTTGTGGTATTGTTGTGGACGGTTTTTCTTTACAAAAAAAACAAAAAAAAACACTTTTTTTTTGTTATATTTAAGTTGTTAAGCTCTATTTAATGTTTTAAATTGAAAATAAGATACAGTTTTTTTTTTCTTTTTATTCCTTTTTTCACTTTAATTGTATGATTATTGTTAAATTGTTCTCCTTAAGCTCCAATAATTCTAACTTTAAGAATTTTATGAATTTATTTAATTAAAATTGAAAATGTTCGCTGTTAAAATGCACTTCTTTTGCGAGTTAAAAAGTGTTTACAGCTTTTCGAAGATAATTAAAAAAAAAAAAAAAAAAATATTACAATTATTATACAGAATTTTTTGCCTCACTTTAAAACGTTAAAAAAATTATTCGTTACGCTTATAATTTTTTTTGTAAAGTCTGGCAAAGGGGAACACATATTTTGTATATTTTTTTTAATTCAATTTTGTTTTGGTGTTGTTTACGCGTTCAAGAAGAATAAGCGCAAAATTCTGAATAAACGATGAAAAAGTGTTAATAAATGTTTTCCATATTTTTTAAATAAATTTTTAGTGATTTGTGTTTTTTTTTTTTTCGTTTAGTTAATTAATTCGTTTGTTCTCTAACAAAAACTGTTAATTCTTCTTCTTTTTTTTAATTTCAATTGCATTGCTTTATTAATGCATTTAGTTTTATTATTATTACTTGTAAAAAAAAAACAACAAAAAAAAAAAGGAAGAAAAAAATTAATTTATTTTAGTTTAAACGAGTTTTTTTTTTTTTTTTTCTTCTTTTCAAAAATATATTTTATTTAATTTTGCTGTGCACTTCCGCCGTTTTAATAGTATACCTCAACCTTACGTCAGTAAGTTTGCGACGGTAATGAATACACAGCCCGACGACGACCATATAAGTTGAGGTAAACAAATCATTTTGGTATGAGTTGCATAAAGTATGAGTTGTTTATAGATTTGCTACGGCAAACATAAAGCAACAAAAATTTATACTTATGCAACAACAAATCTAAAGCGATATTTTATGTTTACGATAATAACAATTGCACGCTTAAAGCGATCTTTTATTGAACGTAACAAATGCAATCTTAGTTGAAGAACTCTTTTCACATTACACCTTGAGAAGAAATGGAAATCGATTTGCAAGCTTCCAAACAGCGAACTAAAAGGCGCAAATCATTGGAAATGTTTCATTCATTTTTTTATTAGACCTTTTCTTAGACGCTTTAAATCCCTTTAAAATATGACGGAAAAAAAACAATGCATTACCTAAAGGACTTAACGCATTTTTTTCTTAAAATTTCAAAGTGAGAAGAATATCTGTGTTCAAGCAAATCTCTTATGGCAAATTAAAGCCTCTGCTATCTGATTGAGAGATTGATTTTTAACCCGCATCGAATCGATATGAGAAACCGATTCGACTTCTGCCAGGAAAGTCAGTGTTATTGATGAAAATTTTAATACGAATTGTGTTTTATTTGCTTTTCATTTGCACGAAGTGTCGAATAGATTTTTTTTGCTCTGCGCCTTCTGGAGAAAGATTTTCAAGGACGGCATCTTGGATAGGATGGGATTTGAAAATGATAGAACATTCTGATCTGTGTTCTTAGATCTCAGCAGGCTAATGCTCAAAATTAATGCAAAATTTATTATAATAAAAGTTCACACGTCTACAAAGGAATTCTAATATCGTTTTTCTCGAAAAACGATTTTTCAAAACTTCAAAAATATTCTCTTTTCTCTCTCCTCATTTCAACTTTTTTACTTTATCTTCAAAATAGCAAGGGAATTAAAATGAAACATCCTGGAGATTTTCAGTCATTTAGCTTAAATATCATTTATGAACGAAAATTTGACTTTCTTTTGATCGCAAATTAGCGAAATTTGGACGCTCGCCACTCATATCCAAAAATCCATTTTGAAAAAATATCTTTACAATCTCCGCGATATCGGGATAGCTGTAAATATTAATAAATTAAGTGATTGTATGTTTTTAGGCTTCGCATTTGCACCGGCTACCCTACATTCCGCAGTTTCCCTTAAAATAAAAAATAACATTTTTCAACATTTGTTTTTTTTAATACTTAAATATACACTTATTAGATCCCTCGAATATTATTAACTGTCCGACCGCTCCTCTCATCTATCATCTATTACTCTCAAACGATAGACATCGAGTAACATTTAAAAATGGAGATAATCTACTTACAATCTCTTAGATACCTGTGATATATGTCTAGGCACAAGGAATCCTGCAATAGACAATACAATTGAATACACACCAACATACAATATTAGTACTTTTGCACTTCCAATGTATTGGTTTTAGATTTTGGGTATCAAAGATTTGTTCTAATGCTATTTTTATTTTTTTTTTTTATTAACAAAGTCTAACACCGACCTTCACTTTTTTTTGATCACTCAGGAGCGGATGTCTTCTATTCGTGTAAGACGGTCAGGGCCAGAAAGAAACCAGGAAAGAGAGAGACATAGAGAGGTGATGATGGCCGGAGCCTAGTGAGTGTGCGCTTAACCGGTAAATGTTGTGCCTTTCCCGGCTGAGCACTCACTTGGCCTACGACGAAAGTAAGGTCAACCGCGCTTGAAATTTGAGGCCGGGAAGACTAGCTTGGTAGTCGCGATTTTTATCTATTCGCCTACTCGTGGAATTATCCACCTTATCACAAACAACTCTGACATGTTCTGTTCTAAGTTCGCAGGCGAGAATAACTATGACTCTCTCTCTCTCTCTCTCTCAATGTGCGGGTTTCAACGGTGACGATACCCAAGTAGTAATGGTAATAAAGAGATCATAAACGTGCCTATTCTCATCTCCTCGTGGTTCCTGCTGGGCGTTGGACAAGGCACTTTTCTTCCTCGTCAATCGAGTTGTCCAAATGGTTAACAATTTTTAAAGAGACTTTTCGATGTCTGCCACTATGTATAACTTGACGATAAGTTTTTTGAAGGACAGCTTAGGGCTACACAGGAAAAAGCTTGCTACAAGCATTTGTTTTCTCATAGACTATTCCTATGAAGGAAATACAAGCCAGCCGTTGGCGCTTTGCGACTGGTTATGTAAAGTACGTTTATATAGTAGTAGTCGGGAGCATGAGCCCAGCATGTCAGATGTAGCACCCGAAGCAAATGTATTTTGAAAGAGGGTACTCTGGTGTTGTTTGGCCGGGATTATGTAGTTGATCCGAACGCAAGAGTGACTATGTCGCGTAAAGTAAGGCTAAAGGCCTTATAGTCTAAATTTAAACTCCACGGAGGTCAGGAGTCCCACTCACAAAGTCACGAGTACCTGCGCGAAAAGGTGACAGCATTAGTGTCCTTGCATACTTACATAATATTTGGAAACCGCGGTCGAATCTAACATGTGCAATCACTAGTTTGAACGCAGCAGTTAACCAATGTGTGAGTCCTGACTGCTGAGTACGATCCTTCGGGGGCTATCATGGTGGTTGTGGTTTCTGTCATTCCTAAAGCGAATAATTAGAGGTAATGATAGGCTTCAACACTCCCCAGAGTGGGGTTATTGGGCCATACACAATAAATAACTCTGATTTCTCCAGTGCATTTTAGGCCCTAGCTTATGTGGATTGCCTAACTCTCTGGAGAGCGTCGGTCACGCAAAGTTCACCCGTGTGTCTTCTGACACCGTGGGGATAAAACCTTGATGGTAGTGTGCCCACGCTAAGTCTTCAGAGAAATCTATTCTAACTTTGCAATAATTACAAAACGCGAACGCTTACGTTTTAGCGACCCATTCGGAACAACTTGAATGAAATACATTAAGATTCGATGGTAATAATTGAAAAGGCTTTTCTCCGATAACCGCACTATGAACACGTCGTCTCCTTGTGTGCACGAATGAAGTCAAGTCGATTTCCTGATCTTGTTTTTAATAAATAATGTTACCCTAGTTTCACGTGTGTTTTTCTTCTCTTTCGTATGACATAGAAGGTCCTTCTTTCCTATTCTATATCATTTTCTACTACAACTGTTCTTGAAATAGTCCTTAGTGAAAAGTAAGTTAGCTATAATAATTCAAAATCCTGTCAAGAGATTTGGCTTGTTGAAACTTCTTCTCCCAAATATCCCCTTTCCTTGTTCTTCTTTATATGAGGTCAAAGCGGAGTGCCAACCTTAATAATTCTTCGAAGATAGATAACGAAATATTCCTTCTTCACTCGCTCCTTTCACACTGCGCTGACTATATAGAGCGTCACAAATTAGCGGCACATTTAAAAATCATTCTAAACGAATATTCACTGATGAATAATATCATAATTGGATTATTGTGAAGATTTAAAGGTACGTTATACGTTAATGAGATTTTCTAAACTTGGCTTTATTTTTAGTTTCGTATCCTTTGTCTATTACGTTGTCATAGTCAATTGGCACACAATCTTCTCCCAAAAAGAAGTTTTCTTTACAGTCACTGCTTGTTCGAAAATGATATGAATTAGTGGAAATTAGGTAAGGATCCATTTACAGATAAATGACTTACGGAAAATTCGATTGTGTTCTATAAATCATAATTCATTGATAAATTGTTAACCTACAATAGTAACTTATTGCATTAATATCTCGATTACAGCTAAAATTTATGCAGAATCTTTTGAGACACCCGTCCTATCTATGCTAAAAAGAACTTTACCGAAAGGGAATATATATATATATATATATATATATTTTTCTTTTGTTTTTGTTATTCGTAAAAGCATTCGCTAGCGAACGGGTTAGAGAGCTGAACTGCGTTTAATTGATCGATTACATAGTGCAATTTTCAAATCGATATCTCATCCGTAAAAGATGTCTTATTATCGTTATTGGGAAAACTTGTTACAAAATATACTAAGCATTTTATAAATATGTAAACTGTAATCAGGGAAAATGTATACAATACGCATATAACGAATCTATCGTTTACTCTTTCTTTCGTTTTGCAAATATCAAGTAATTGTAATTATTTATTGAGTGACCATTGATGGCAGTCAGACGCGTATATATATATATATATATATAAAATCGATGATAAAAAATTGTACAAATATTTTAATAATAATTAAGCGAACAACCAACCAATCAATAGACAAATCGAAAGCCATATCATCCTGTTTTGCCATAAATTACTTGAAAGAAAAAAAGCAAATAGGAAAAGAGATCTTAACGATTTCATAACTCTGACACACATTTGGTAAATGAATGAGAAAAGTAAGTAAAAAGTAAAAAGTGTGCATAAAGAGAAGAAATTATGGAGATTGTCTAGGTACAAAATTTTCCATTTACAAATTATCACACACTCTTATACCGCTCCGGATAGCTGGTGAGATTGGCGCGGTTTTCTTTTGAAATTCAATTTTTTTTTTTTTTTTTTTTTTTGTAAGGTTTGAATAGGGGTGGGCAGAGGGTTTTGCAAGCAAAGCGAAGTTAATATGGAATAACAAACATGTTTTACAACCATATACCCATCGAACCAATAAACAAACTAGCCAAGCGACTAACAATTGGGTCGTTGGAAAAATTACAACTTATCCTCACCTTGCTTGTCCTATACTCAACGCCTCTTGTTGTACGGGGTATTTCAATGTTTGTACGCATATTTATAACGCCCAAAAATACTTTAGATAGATTCCACTTTTTATTATATCGATCGATCGATTCAGCATCATTTCATCAATGAGTTTAAGCTTGTCTCTTCACCTATTCGTCTGTCCGTCTTATATAAAAAAAATTTACAATTTTCAATATTACTCGAGAAAAATCGCTGAGTAGCCATATTTCCGTCCAATAGAAAATTTCGTTTGAGTGGATTAAAATTTTTCCACTTCCTCCTATATCCCGGGTAAACTAAGCCTTTATAAGGCAAAAAATTTTAATTTTTAATATTTTACGATGAAGATGAATTCATTAGCCCATGACAACAATTTCACGTAAAAATTATCTGCGCCAAATTTAGACTATTGTCCATTGTTTAAACCCCAACTATTAATAAGTAAGAAAACTGAATTCGGTCGGGTCCGAATCTTTTATACCTATCTATCAGCGCTATCCTGAAAAAGACAAAAGAAGAGAAAGAACAAAATTCTCATGCTCCATAATATGGAGTGGAGCAGTCGATTGTCGTATAGGCACGCGGGCGTTGTAGGCGTGTCCATTGAAAAGTTTAGATCAATTCCAAATTCTTTTCCAAATTTTTAGGCGATATCTTCATTTTTACTAACGAGAAAATGTTTACGACAAATACCACAAAGTTGCGTAAACAGAGAGATGGACAGACGAACACATGGATCGACATGTTTAGGTGCATTGCAAATTTGAAACTGCCCAAAAATTTGTATGCTTTATGAGGCCTTTTGAAAAAAATTATATTTTGATACATTCGAATATTGGATAGGCGTGGTTAATTTTTTCAACTTTTGTGCACAAATGCTACAGCATCGCCCATAGAATATGTGTTCACATTTTTATACATTTATTCGCAATACTTTATGAGTAATGACCAAAAAACCAATTTTCCATTCCCCTTGAAAAAAAGACATGTTCTCAGTTTACGTGATGCTGCGAGTGTGTCCTTCGACCGATTTGCGCCCATTTTCATTACTTATGTGCAAGATGTTCTAGTGTTTCTGCTAAACTTGAAGTCGATAGCTTCATTTTTACGGACAGGAAAATGTTTACAACAGACATTACAAAGACGCACGGACAGACATTCTTAAACCGATTTAGAATTTGATACTGATCAAGAATATATATACTTTGTAGGGTCTCTGATGCTTCCCTGGGGGCGTTGCAAATTATTTAATCCACGAAACTCTCTCTATACGCAAATGTTTCATAAGTACGCAACTCCGAGACACCTGCGAATTTTCGCATATAATTATATTTCAACTCACATACAAGACATTTGCCGATGATTTCGGGTAATTATGCGTATACTCATTTCACTTTCCGCAAAAGTGACGCGATAAAAATGAAATTTGCTTCCAGGCGGTCGATGAGCTTTGTGGTAAAATGTCCAATTTTCATTTTTTGGGGGATTAAATTCACAATTATCTTCCATCCATTAGTGAAACAATGAAGCAACTTGGAGACGTGTACATTGAAAGATGCTATGACTTTCCCAACAAGCCAATATTTTGTTATTAAAAGCCAGAAGTCTTAATATTGCATTTAGTTGATGCGTACATTTTCAACGTAAGTATGTATATATAACAGCCATGGTCATATAAATATTGTTTTTTTTCCCCCTCTTTCAAGTGTACAAAAAAATCTTTTTATTATTAAAGCTTCAAGCAAACCTATTATTTAATACAAAACATAAAACAATAATATTTAAAAATAAAATTTCGCATTTTAGTCTATAATAATAATAATAATAATAATAATAATAATAATAATCATAATAATAATAAAAAATTAACATTAAAAATTTCCTATATTTTCTGTTGTTTTCTTTTTATCGTTACGCGTTTCTTCAGAGAATTTTTCGTAACTTTAAAATTGTTCAGTACCGCATCAACCTTTTTTTGTCTCAATTCCGCTCAACACTGTTAATTTTTTTCTTTATTAAAATTTAAAATATGTATTTGAAATAAAGTAAATATTTTTTTTTTTTTTTATAAACCTTTACGACGTATACACTATTCATACGTCCATGAGTGTATGTATGCGTATCGAGGCTTATATGGAATGTTTGCTTGTAAATATTGTACATGCGTATTTCTGTTGATAATCATTCATGCATTCACATATATATGTGTATATATATATTTTTGCCTTTTAGGCTTTTTATTAAAAATTTTGTGAAATACATTAGTGATTAAGGAGAAGAGTTTCAAGTTTAGGAATCGCCCAGCGATATAAAAGTTAGATATAGTTTAGGCAAGATTATACGCGATATGAAAACTAAAGATAATGCATCGAGATACATTTCCGTACTAAAATTGCGACGTCTGTTAAATTGCAATTATTTTTCCACTCACTCTTATGCCAATTGGGGCGGGAGTGTCGTCGTACGCTAAAGGAACGCATTTAAAAAAAAAAAAAAAAAAATGTCCACCAATATCCGCGCTTATCGCAAGTTCATCTGGATGTTGCATACATTGGCATAGAATTAACACACGCTTGCACCACGCATGGTATCAAGTATTGATCTCATCGAATAACAGAGACATTCGATCCAAATTTTTAGTAGTTTTTTTATTCGGATCGCATAGTTCTTGTTTTACTTTAACGTTGAAAAAATAAAAGTTTTTTTTTTTTTGTATTTTTTTCAAGGCCAGTCATTACATACATACCCTATGTCACTTGCCCCTAATATAAGTTTTTATCTATATTCATAATGAAATGCCAAAAATTATGCCTTGTTTTCATGTTTTTTTTTTTATTTTTATTTTTATAAGAGCTTTTATATGAGAAGATGGCCAAAGCGTGAGCTGACGTGATCCAAATTTAACAAAATGAATTCTCTAGTCAAACATCTTATCGTTTTTCATCTATTTGCCTTATAAAGTCTTAATAATGATTCTTTTCTTGCCATCTAAACGTTTACCGTCATGCGGAATGGACTAATATCGAATGGACTATGTAAAAGTAGATCTTTAGCTTAAATGCGTTGCAGTTAATTTTTTTTTTTTTTGTCATCTTAATATATGAAAAATTAGCAACATTTTGCCATGTAAATGCTTAGCTTTGGCAGAAAGGTTTACATGGAAGCAAAATTCATTCAAAAACTTGAAGCATTCCGTTCAAATTTCATTCAATTGCTATTACCGCCAATTTTTCTTTCAATATACAAATTTTTTCAAGATAAACCATTTAATGGTAAGTGATTGGAAATCCATTTGCAATAGATTTCGTCCTTGGATCATAAAATATTTAATTTTTGCGAACGAGTGCAAAGAAAGCAGAGCATTGTAAGGTTCTATTGAATCATCATCAATGGTATCGCGTACAACCGTAATATTCATCTAATATCTTACACTTTCAAATCTTATTATATTGGAGATAGGCCTTTACTCATGAAGCGTTGAGCCTCCTTCTTCCTTGTAGGAATGAATAGAACGTCCACAAGCTTGCACAAGCAAACTAAAAATAAAATTTGAAAATCATTGGTTTTTAACCGATTACATGATAGATTTCGATAAACTGTAATGTGAAATGAAATTCAAATAAAAAAAAAATATATCATTATATGACGTCACGTAAGTCAAACGGAAAATAATTCGTCTTTATTAGAAAATCACGTACTAATTATGTTATGCATGGGCGACGGCCGGCCGGCAAGTAATTCAAATTTGCTGAAAATGGATTGTGTCTGCCTTCAGGACGGATTCTGCTGTGCAAGTATCAAATATGAAATGTGTTTAAGTGCCTTTTTTTTTTTTTGTCTTTTTCCTGCATGAGGCCATAAATAGAGGAGGCCGCGATCGAAAGAGATGGAAAATTGATGCACAATGCCGAACTTGTTCTGGCCTCTGCCGTGACGTTAACATTAAAACTTTGGCCCTTTAATGAAAAAAGTTACGCAACTCCGAACCATTTGTAAAGATATTCATTCGTCTTGAGATTTGTATAAACTCTCTTCGATTCTTATGTATGTTTAATTAAATTATTTGAACAAATACTAAGGAACGCCGTTACACCGTTCAGAAGAATGCTTCGAAATTCTTTTAAATAAAAATTAAAACAAAAACAATATACATTTTCTGTAATGAGAAAAGAGTAAATGGAAGCATAACCCACCCCACTTACGCCACAATGCGAATAATTCCACATATATATATATATATATATATATATATATATATATATATAAATATGTTTGCAAGCAATAAATGGTTTAATATATCAACGAGAGGAGGCAATTATAAAATGAAAATGAAAAAAAAAAATTTATTTTTTTTATTTTTTTTTTTTATTTATTGTTATTACAAATATACTCTGTGTCCAAAGTATCTGATCTACCACACACAACGTGCCACAGAGTCATATAGAAAAAATGAAGGAAAAAAGAAAAAAAAGAGTTTAATAAAAAGTGTAACAATCATGTGATATAATAAATATTCGTATACTCAGATACTCACAACACAACACACACTAATACTTACATATATATATATAAAATATTTAACAACAAATCAACTCAGAAGACAACTACGAACAGCAACAAAGACAACGATCATACCATAAACAACAACAGCAACAAGAACGCGCCATTATCATCATAATCAACATCATCATCATGATCGTCATAAATGAAAGTGAAATACATGCACATCACTAAAACTGCATACATATATGTATACATACATATATATAGACATTTATATCTTTGGATATAATATATATATATATATATATATATAAATATGCAAAGGATGCAATTTTAATCAGACAAGTTTCTTTTGCCTCTTTTTTTGCATAAAAGAGGCAACCAATGCGAAGGTGAAATGAGTTGAGTAAAGACGTTTCGCAAAAAGAAAAAATAAATAAAAAAATAAAAAAATTAAAAAATTAAAAAATTAAAAGTAAAAAAGCAGCGTCTTTTTAAAGTCTTCTTTTATATTTGACATATAAAAATGATCATCAACGGTCGCCTTCGCTTTTTGGAATTTATTGAAAGATAGGCATTGCGGCATAGTGGCCGCAGAATCAATCACATTGACTTGCCTGATCTTACTTCACAGATAGTTCTAAATTGAAAATATCTGCTGCATTTCAACTTTCACGGCCTATGAAGCTGTCTGTTTAGATGACCAACTAGCAGCGCATGTTACTATATAATTCTGTAAAAACTTTTTTTGGGGAGACTTGAATCAATCTATTCTTATCGGATAAGACAACAATGAATCAATTCTTTCCTGCTCCACACATAAACAAATTAAGTTAGTTCGGTTTCGGCATGAAATTCAAACAGACATATTCATCGAAACCTTTCAGACTCTGAATGCTGGATGTTGACAATTGCTGACAATTGCAATGAAAATAGATTATGAAATTTTATGAAATTTCTCATTAAACATAAAGGCTTGAGGAGAGTCTGAGAGTTGCGATGGCCGTATTGGAAGTAGTTTGCGTTGCTCTGTTGAGCTAATAGTTAGTTCTTTTCGATTTTCTCCATTGCACATACTAACGGATCGTAGAGAACAATATGCAGTCATCGTTATCAAGATTCTTGTATGTCATCCCCATTTCTATCTCTTACCCACGGGAACGTTATAAAGCATAGATACCGGTGAGAAGATCACCTCTAGCACCATAGTGTTCAAGAGTTTATCGTGTCAACATTCGAAATGTGATAAAGAAAAATTTAAATGGCTTTCAAATGTTATTAAGTCACACGTGCCACTCCTTGATAAGATTTAGAGTTTTGGAAAACTTGGGAGGCATGTAGATTAAGGTCGACTACGTAACCTCAAAAGATAAAAAAAAAAAAAAAAATAAGAGTTCCCCATACATACTGAGACTCATGACTCATGTTGAAGGAGGTGATGGCAGAGATAGCAAAATAGTATAGAGTTCATCTTTACAATTATTTTAATCGATTCACTTAACCGAACAATTTTCTTAACTATAGGTGCAGTTTCTAGGATATCCGTGCAAAAAAAATCGCATAAAGAAATACATGCCGCATATGGTAAATTTGTTGACATGGTCGATAACTTTAAAAAATCGCGTATGATGAAGAAAGTCTATAAATTTTTTGAAAAAACCGTGCAAAAAAAGTAATAATATAATCCATTTAACCTATTAATAAAACAACCAGCAAGAACGCTATATTCGGTGGGGACCGAATCTTGCATAACCACCACTATGCTTTCCGTATTCTACTCTCCAAGTTATTTTATTTGATACCCATGTCGTTATTCATTGCGGTATCTATCATATTCATTTTAGAATTAACCCACTTCATGGCAGATAATATGTATTCATTTGAGGAATGCACAAAGCACTTTCAAGCATTCTGCCCTGTTTGCGTTACGATAAATAAGTAGAAAATCTCAAAAAATTAAAAAAAAGTAATATCGAATCATTTGTAACTTTGTGTGAGCATGGTGGACGTGAAGAGTAGAGTCTTTCGTACTGTAAATGTGGAGAATTTCAGCCTTCTTACTTTTCACCAAGAGAGTGCCAACAACAAACACCACACAGACGAACAGACAAGGCGAAATCAATTCACCATTTCACGCTAATTAAGAATGTGTGTACTTTATCGGGGGTCTCTGAAGCTTCCTTTTGGATTTTACATAAATTATGAGGAAATACCCAACATTTTACAGTGATGGGTATAAAAACCATTCATTTTTATTTAAATAAAAAAAAAACAAAAAAAAACAAAATAAAATTAGTTGCACAGTGAAAATTCAGTCTATAAGTACAAATTGAAATTAGGAATAAAAATCGATTTCCCAACTATTCCCAACGCGGCTTGATAACAAGCTTGAATCAAAAATGCAATCATCAATAGATATGTCGGATATGTCTAGCACAACTGTCGGGTTCGGATTCAAATAAAACAACAACAAGTAGTAGTGTAGCCAGTCACTATAAAATGTGTGAACCTAAACTGACCGATTTCTGATCACAGTATTGCCTCAATTTCATTTTGTTACTGTATATATAAAAATTTTGTTTTCGATTCGTCCCAGAACAAAAAGTTTGTGCTAAGAAAGCGTATTTGCTCGCATTGATTAATCGCGTTATTTCAAAATCGTATGAAAAAAGATTGTGTAAAAAAAGAGTCAAGTGTGCGGACATGTTTTGCGTTGGCAAACTGTATGTCGGACTATTATCAACCCTTTTAAATTTTGGTTGAGATTGCAAGTAAAAATTAGGTTTTTTTTTTCATCAGTCATCATAAAACCATGCTTCACCAAAGGTCACTTCACATTACTATATTTTCACTTCAATTCAGAGATATTAAGGGATTTCTATTAAAAGATTCCAATAAGCATATTTAGCTAGTAATCTGATAAAAATCCAGTTGATTTCGTTATTTATTCAGTTTTTTTTCTTTTCTTTTCTTTTCTTATTATTTTTAATGGCTAATTACGTGCCTTAACGGGAAAAAACAATTCCAAAAAAAAAAAAAAATTAGGAAAATAAGAGAGAAAAAAAGTTAAAATTTGAATTTAGTATCGAGCGCAGTGCGCAGCGCGCAACACCTTTAAAGGAAAGATACGCAAATGTACACGTGTTTGATTATTTATGATGACAACAGTAACGTAATTCAAAGTTTATAACGTAGGTACGAGTAAAACAAAATCACTTTCTCCATTATTATAATACTTTTTTTGCTCTCGAATGCATCAACCAACATAAGCCTGCCTATACATACATGTGTGTATATATTTTTAGAGGTTTATATGTAACTTTAAATAAAGTCGTTTAACATTTTTGGGCGTGTACCAGACTGTAGATCATAAATTTATTTAACGTTTATTGTGATTTAAATATCATAGATACACACACACACAAACAAACAATAAGAGAATAGAGACATAGACGGTCAAAATCGTTTGGCACCCAGACACCCAAGCAGACTCCAGCTACAAATTGCTTAAATAGATTGCTGGCAGACAGGCATTTAATAAACGACGAGACATACAACCTTGATGATGACGGTGACGTTGGTGTCATTGTAATGCTTTAAGATATTTGGTAAGCAAAGCAAAAAAAAAAAAATTTGCACGAAAATTAACTGTTTGCATGTTAACAACAAACTATTACTAAGTGTGCTCTCCCCGAACCGTTTAAAACCAACTGAATTGATACAAATAATTGCTGGAAAATTGATCGATCTTTTTTTTTGATTTCAATTTTGATTTTGATTTTGATTTTAATCTACTACTCCTTACCAATGAGGAATCGCCTTAGTGAAACCATGGGGCGAGTCTGTCGGAAGAGATTTCAGTTCTTTGTAATCTCAACCGTAACGGCCTTGCCGGCTAGAGAAATGTTAGCGAAGGTAGAGAGCATAACACACGTCCTTTTTTTGTCCTTTATGAGACACTCTGATTCAGGTAATCTCTGGAGCTTCTCGAAAAAAACTTTGTGTAGCAAGTGCCGCTCAAAATTCAAAATATGACCTCAGAGTGCTGAAGCGATGTGTGAGACAATAGGTAACATTACCTATTTCGGCCGCAAAAGGCTTTCCAAGTGGACTCGATTTTCATGTTGGATTTTCACCTCATTTCAAAAGCATTTCCATAAAGATATGCGTGATGCACATTATACACTAATGACCTTGCTTCGTATATCCGCTATTCTAAAATTCTTACGTTTTCGGATGATATGAAAATTTAGACTTCTGTTAACTCAGTGCTTGACGCTGATGGGCTACAATCTGATTTATCATTTTTAGTTGATTGATGTTCTGGTAACAGGATGTCATTCACTTTAAGCAAATGCAAGAAAATGTCGTTCATTTGGGTGTCTCCACCACCTACATATTATTTTTAGTAATAATTATGTGCCTGAGAATGTATCTTCCTTTGAAGATTTGGGACGTATTATTTGATTCCAGACTAAAGTTCACTCTTCATATTGAGTTTTCCCTTTAACAAGGCTAAGTTGGTTTCGGGTTTGATTAAGAGATGGACTAAAGACTTTAGTGACTTGTATGTATATCTGTAAACGTCTATATACCGCGCTTATTTGTCCAATTTTGGAATATTCTGTTGTTGTTTGGGCACCTTATTATCAATGTCACGTCAATCGAAGAGACACTGTTGAGAGACATTTTTTTCTTCCGTCATATGAAAACAGACTTAATCTGATACGGTTACCGTCATCAGTTATGGTTTTTGGGCTAGGTTTCCTCTTCTTCCCTGGTAAGCTTTGCCGTCCTCGATGTTCCGAATCAATTAATAAATAAATAAATCATCTGGACGGTCTAAGCTTTTAAAACCAATCCAATTTATATCGGGAGCTCTGTAGACTACTGTTAATGCAACCGATCTTTGTTAGGATCAAGCCTTCGATAGCTACATAAAAATTTTTTATTTTCATCTTCCGATAGCTATCGTAGAGTGAAGCCAATCAAACTGTCTGCCCTTGTCTCTTTCTTTAAAGTATTAGTTAAGAGTATTGAGATAAAGATAAAACAATCAAGCAATTAGGATATTTTTGAAAGAGAGAAGAAAAGAAAAACTCATAGAAAAACGATTACACTTTCAAATTTCAATTACATTTGTGATGCGTTCAAAAATACTCATTAACCATTCCCTAGTTATGAATCACTTTTCCTTTAAGGATATTTTAGGGAAATCTTGTTCTGTTTAGACAACAATTTGGTAATTGTATGCAACGTGAGAATAGGTTTTCCTACATTCTTATTATTACAGACATTAGGTAATGTTTTAAAATTTTGACTCATTTCCTGCCATTTATGTCATCTCATCAGGGTCAATTTATGATATTAATCTTTTGCTCTTAATAAATGACTAATAAAATTTAAACTTACTTTTTTTACGTTTTCTTAATGGTTAGCAATTTATGGTAATAACATTCTTGGCACTTACCTGAAAGGAAATAAAAAATTAAAATCAAAAAAAAAAAAAAAAAAATGGTTAAATTTATCGACTAACACATGATTAAAGTACTGAATATGAAAAACGGATATTCGCTAAATGTCAAACAACATCTAAACTTGGTCATAGTTGTCTTGAACATCCATAGTTTCGAAAACGTAAATTCTTTATTAATTGTGGGCGTGATAACAGACAAAAAAAAATCTGCGTTAACTTTTCTAACGATATGCCCTATGGATTGTAAATTATTAACCATAATATTTTGAAATTTTCAAAATTGTAACATATTGTATATAAATTGGAAGGCGATACATGCCATTCTTTCAAATTTTACCACCAGTCATAATCCATAATTGTGTATGTCGAGCTCTGGCTTCCTAAGCGACTTTTTGTAAACTTTAGAATACAAACAGAGGGCCAGCAATGGACAGACAGCACGACAGACATTCTTAAATAGAGATTATCTATGTCAAACTCCAGCTTCCTAACCGACTTCTTATAAATTGTAAAATACACAAAAAGAGCCAGCAATTAACAGACAGAGGGACAGACATTCTTAAATCGACATTATCTAGCATTATATATGTCGAACTCCGGCTTTCTAAACGACTTTTTGTAAACTTTAGAATGCATACAAAGGGCCAGCAATTAACAGACAGGAGGACAGACATTCTTAAATCGACCAAAGGATTTTCGCTAATCAAAAATACGTAACTTTAGAAAAGTTCTGCTTTTTTTACGCGTTTTTACTTGGGACTTGTTTTGCTTTCTCACATCCTTGAGATAAAAGTGTAAGAGTAACAAGACTAATAATAATAAGAGTTACTAGAGACCTTTTCGCTAACATTCGATATAAAAAGTAATGTTTGAAAACATAAAAACACACTTATTTAAATAGTCTTTACATTTACGAGTTTAGAAATTATTATTAAAAAGTCTTTAGACACAACTTAAACGCAATCAAGTAGAAGGAGAAAAACAAATTTGAATAAACGCTTAGCAATTTGTTTTATAATTTTATGGAGAAAAGAAAATATTCATTGCTTGTGCAAAAACGTGAAGAAATTTTTAATGAATTTATTACAACGATGCACTACACAGATCGTTTATTAACTTTGTCTTTGTCAGAACAATATGAAAATTTTTTTACAAAATTCATTCTCAGCATTAACGCGAAACGCTTGTAGTGAAACTTGTTTTATTCGATATATATATATATATATATATATATATATATATATATATATACAATTATATGTAATTGTATATGTAATTGAATTGAAATTCTGACTCGTCTTCAATTTTTGGACGATCAAGGGCAATGGAAACCGCAGAGAAAGTTAGAAAACGAAAAATGCTAAGTTTATTAGCGGAACATCTTCAGGAAACTGCCGAAAAAGAAAGGAAAGAATTAATAGATAGTTTCAGTGCTGTGGCAATCAGTCAAAGGGGCACTTTAAATACCCGACATCAATTCGCCCAGAACTATTGATATATTTTGCTTGTAATGTACAAAAAATGGGATCTTGGGAAAATGGGATGGGATGGGATGGATTTCAATGGGATCTTTTATACAGAAGGATCCCCCAAATGTGAACATTTGCGCGCCAAATTTAGTAAAATTTAATACTTTTTTTTCACAGATCTTATTATTCTTTCGCGTAATTGTTCTAAGAGTCTCTATACAAGTTAAGAGTGCCAGATGCAAGTTAACTAAGTTTAACTGTTACATGAAAACAATACTATGGACCAGTTTTCAATTTGAAATTTTTCCCTTCGAATTAAGACTTATTTATCATGGGGACGTTAGGGACGACTAGATGGCAGCGGGTTCAAAAAATTAGACCACCCGACGCAATTTTTTCACATCACTTTTATTTATCAAAATATTATTAATAAACGATTTTTGTTGAGAAATTTCGAAAATTGGAAATTTCTATTTTATAACGAGGATATGTGGAGTGTAGAGATGACATTGTTCGAATCTATTCTATATTCTATATTCAATACGGTTTGTCCTTGAGGTAAAACAGATCAGTATATTGAAAAATAACAAACTTCCGATTGAATATAAAAATACCTGAACAGGCATCAGACATTGAGACCGGAAAAGTAACATGATGCGCTTCAGAAAATAATTCTGAATCGAACGGTGTAATAAAACAAGTTGAGTTATATACATCTACTCAAACTTAATATATAGTATATAACTATATGCAAGTGATATCAGGAATAATTTGTCAGTTTAAAGATTAATTAAAGCCGATCAAGGAGTCAGCAACTATATTAAACTAGAAGGGAAATACCCATTAGTGAGTAGAGCAAATAGCAGAATAATTCGACGACGTATTGATTCGATAAATGAAACTATCGCTAGTTCACAATAGCATTCACAATAATTTTGGAAGGGTGTGAAGATAAATTCGAATTTAACTAGCAAAGACACCTACCAATATAAAAAAATTCCAATTCAAAATCCAGTTGGATTTTGAAATTCGTATGTAGCGTAAAATGGATATGGGAGAACACCCAAATTGGAGACCCTACTTAATACTAAAAATACTTTCAACTACTTGCCCTAAGGGCCTATAACAATACCCAAAACGACTTCTTATACCAATTTATTGAGAACTATATTCTAAAGCGATTTTACTATGTCTGTCCGTTTGTCTGTTGTATGTCTGTTCGATAAGCTCTAATATTTTCGAGATATTTCGATGAAATTTGGCTCACTGACATTATTTGACCCACAGCCGATTCCTAGTCAAAACGATTGTGCAACCATCCTTCATAGAAGGCGCAATTTTGAAAAAGCCCTTAAAAAAGCGGAATGTGGAAAATATAAAAAGGGGACCGAACCATTCTTTGAATACAGTCTCATATAAACGTATTGCAAAATATAGATCTTTTGTATGATAACAAGTTTTAATTTTCCGTAGTTCTTGATGAGAATTGATCCAGAATAGTCCAGAACTTGATATATACGCTCACCGTGCTAAGTTTGGACCGTTCAGACCTATTTTTATTTGATTTCTTTGCAAATAACGTCAAAAATAGATAAACAATTGCATTAAGTAAAGTTGCAAACACTATTTAACGTGCAACGATACAAAAGTTTACCAAAACCGTAATGCTCGATATTATGTTGTTAAGGTGAATAAAAAAAATAAAAAAAGAAGGAACTTAAGAACTTCTACTGACCTGGACCCTTTCAATTTGCCATTAGTTTTAAGAAATTAATTGGAGGATCCATTGGAGGATTTAATGCCAGAAAACAACTTAAAGGCAACGAAAAGAAGAAGAATAGAAAGAATAACTTAAAGGAAGCGAAAAGAAGTGAAAAAATTATCTTTAAGAAAAGAAGAAATCTAGGGTGCATTAAGAATGCATTTAAATACAAGCGAACTTTTTATTTTTATTAATTGATGGAATATGACAAGATGTCTGTCTATCATTTTAAAGTAAATGCGGTATAAAAAAAAAAAACAAAAAAAGAAGAAAATCTTAATTCAAGATATTTTTATTATGATTAAATTCAAACCGCGCATAATAATAATTAAAGAAAAAAAAAACTTTTTTTTTTTTTTTTATTGTATTTTGAAAGCGAGAGGTGCGCCTGTGTGTAATTAGGTAGAAGCTAATGTAGGTGCTGCAATCACTCGCCTGTTATTGATAGAAACTCCCCTTCAGGTTTTGTTTTGCTTTTGCTTCGTCGCCGAGCGTAAATGAATTTTAATAGGAACGTGCCTTAAGTGCCTGTAATAATGTATGTTTACTAACAACCGCGCTAATCAATAAATAATAATGATAATAATATTTTAGCTATTTTGTAATCGCATTATGTTGTATAAGCAACAACTATTCAACTCTTTTTTTTCTTTTTCTCTTATGCTTTTCGTCGAGGACGTGATTAAGTTTTCATGAGGCATAATTTCTTGTGGTCATTTTCACCTGTTGCATAAACATAATGGATAGACAAGAAATATTTTTTATTTTTTTTGCAGAGCGAAGAAAATCAATGGAAAAATTTAAAAAGTGTTCACATGTAATACAAACTTATTTTTTTGTAAAGAGAAACACATTAAGAGTTCATTCTGTCTTAGTTAATTGTAGGAAAATACCTTTGCTTTATGGCCTTACGACTTTATAATAAAAGAATTTCTGACATGCTTCGTTTCGTATTATTACGATGGTTGGAATGCATTCCAAAAAATGTTAAAGGTGTTCGCAAATTTTAGTTGACTTTGAGAGCAAACGTAAAGCGAGCCTTGTTTTACTCTACGTTTATTATAAGTATGCACTATATATACGGGTCATGTAGCATAAGATGGGAGTATCGAGAAGTTTAAAGTCAATAATTCGAAAACTTGCATAACTATTTAGGACAAAGTTGGCGACTTTATCATCATTGAAATTTTTATTTGCTTTTCTTTTCAGTGATTACTGATGGGCATAGCATTCACGAGAAATCTTATACCGAGCGAGGTGCAACAAATCGACCCATGTGTTTCAAATTTAGTTCAATTAATTTTTATCTCAAATTAGTATTACGAACAAATTTTGATCATAAAATATTCACAATTAGGCATTTTTGCCTTATAAGAATTCTTATCTGCTGTGATATCGAAAAAATAAAGCTACTTGTTCCCTATTCGGTAAGGTTGACATCTTTGTCCATTAACTATTATGAACCAATTTTCTCCATGAACTGTAAATAATTATACTTTTTTACCATATAAAGGTTCACTCGTCGTAGGGACACCAATATGCAAAGGTGTTACCCTCGCCCTGCAGAAGATCAAATTTTCCATACCAATTTAGAATTTCGAATCTCTGACTATTACTCAGCGAATTTTGTCAAAACAATTTTGGAAATTAGAAATTTTTTTCATATAACTGCTTTTTAAAATAAAGAATTACATGGGGAGTGGTAAAAAACTGAACCAATCCGAACCGTTTTCAATAGTTTTCATTCTGGAGTCAAAGAACATCAATGTACTCAGTTTCATCAGAATATCTCAAAAATCGTAGGGTAAACAAAGTAATACATGCACAGAGTGTAGACGGACAGATGGTCAGTCGGGCTTAGCTGAATTTAGAAAATGATACCAATTCGATTGGTAGAAAAGGTGGACCTATATTAAGCCCTTAGTGGATTTTACGATACCCGTA